>VMKM01003313.1:0-40334 GCA_008360985.2 Macquaria ambigua | reverse complement strand
GCACTTGTATGAGATTTGTTTACTTTCTCACATTGCCTGCAGCACTCCTCTTCCATCTAGGCCTACTTCTACACGTTGATAAGTAGCTAGT
Source organism: Macquaria ambigua (assembly GCA_008360985.2). Lineage (NCBI taxonomy): Eukaryota > Metazoa > Chordata > Actinopteri > Centrarchiformes > Percichthyidae > Macquaria > Macquaria ambigua. Next base: position 40,243 of record VMKM01003313.1, on the reverse strand, counting down.
TTTTTTTTTTGTTCTGTAGCTGACAGGGTTATTTGCAATGTGACTCTCATTTCTGGTGGGTAGTCTAAACACTGAGCTTGATACACACTGTTTGAATTTGCCTGGGAGTAAAGGTACACAAATATTTTAATTTGTGTATTTTTTTTAAGTCGGTGTTTGATTGACAGGCAGATAAACGCGAGGCTTCAGGCAAAAGAAAAGAAAGAGAGAGAAAGATGGGGAGAGTTAGAGAGAGAGAGGAGCACAAAGAATTTCCAGGTAGATGATAAACTGATGAAAGTAATGTTAAAGTGTAAGCTATGAATTATACATAACCTTTGATTTGGAACTACAATTACTTCTACAATAATTATTATTATATCATTCACTTAATGGACTACCGGCATAATTACTATATATGTGCACAAATGTTTGATTAATCAAATCAAATTTTTTTGTTACAGTATTTCTTACATTATTTTCCAAGACATGCATCTATAGAATCCACTCATGAATACGAATTGAATCAAAGGAATATTTAACACGTTGAAACGATTTTATTTTTTCCATTAGCTTCCCTCAACAGCTTGGGTAGATGAAAATACAAAATATGGTGTGTTGTGGGGTTGGTTTAACTCCATTTATCTATAATTTATTATTATGCTGTTTTTGAAAGGGTGAATGTAATTAAATCATTTAACCGTAATGTTAAGTTTATTAAGAGTTTACTAAAAACAACCAGTGTTCCTTGAATACAGTGCTATAATGCTCAAAGGCATTTTACAGACAGCTGGATTGAAGAAAATTAGCTGGCTAATGAGTATTTATCAATGTGTAATGTTAAAACCTTTCATATTACACACTTGTTTTCTTTTTCCTAAAAGCATGAAAGTGTTATTTTTCTTTGCAGGGCTCCAAATGGTGCATATGAACACTTTTGTTACATTTGTTGGTTTAGCTGAGGATTCATCATCCGTCTCCCTAATAAAGCAAGCAGTAATGTTTTTGAAAATAAAGGGACACAAATTGTTCTGTTGGGCTAAAAGAAAAAGCAAACAGAAAATGAGAAAGAAATAAAGAAAACATAAACACCCGGATATAGTAGTTGTCTGTGTGTATGTGTGTTGCGTTTTATCCCCCAGGCTTTTGCCTCTGGCTTCTTCTGCTGTGATTTTTCTCCCAACCAGGGGTACTTGTACCCCAAGGGGTACTTCTGCAGCTACCAGGGGGTACGTGGAACAAAAAGCTAAAAGTAACCATACTATAAATGGTTGAAACAACCAGTTTCTGTCACTCTAAATGGCAGTAGTACAAATGCAAACTTGGCCAAAACTACTAAAAATACCATTCAACAATACCATCAACAAGCCATACCTTCTATCAAAGGGGTACCTAGGCCCATCTGACAGGGATGTGGGAGTGATTTACAGCATTAAAGTTAGAATCCTTAAGATTTTCATGAGACCAAACTCAGATTGCTTAACTAAGCAGGAGGGGTTCACAGGAAAATGATGCATGCATGTAATCCAGCACAATTTAATCTCATTGATAACAGCCTCACTGTTTACTGTTCACAGTTTACAGAACTGTATTTTCAGCATTGTTTCATCAGCCTTTGTTTTTTGTTTTTTTTTTACTTTTGCAGGGGAGTAATGAAACAGTCCGAGGTAGCCACAGTGAGCTGTTAGATGAAGAGCTGCAGGAGACAGGCTGCACACCTCCAACTCTCAGCAAGGTAACCAACTTCACTGTGTCCTGCTGTTGTACACTACCAGTGCTGTTGTGCAGCATGAAATCAGATCGCAGTTGCAATTATTTTTGACTTCTCTATTATTATATCAATGTGAATCTGTTTGGCTGCACTGTAAACAGATACACCAGTTGTTCTTCTGTTGTTTTCTGAGAAAGTAGCTGCTCAAGTATTTTCCTCAGGTTGAGTATTTGCTGTAGTTTTAAACTGGTGCCTTCAGGAGGCGTGGCAACATACTTTTGAATAAGACACGGACAATTTAAAGATGACAGAATAACAGAGTTCCAAGATTTCTATTGCGGTAATCTAAACAAGACTTGACAAAAAACATTAAAGACTTTCTGTTAGTCCTGAAGGACCTTTTTGACTGTCTGGACAGGAAGACAATGCAGGGCATCTTGAACCGCAAAGTGGGACAGAGCTCATAATGAAAACATACGTCTTATCATGATTCCACTGCAGAAAGTTCTGAGGCATCCACTCCACGGGGTGAAGGAGACAGTTATATTGAAAAGTCTGCTAAAATACTCTGACTAAATGAAAGGTAGAATTGGTCATCATCAGCACAAAAAGGAAAGGAAATGTCATTGTGTGCAATAATGTGGCCTGTAACATATGAAGTGAAAACATAATAGAATTAAAGTTTGAGGTATGCTACAAGAAACTAAATGTTCAGATGAACAAGGATAGGATGCAGAACATTCCCAGAGAAAAGAGAGCTGTTCAGAGGAATGTCGAAACATCTTTCAAGGACATCCAGAGGGTTTAGAGGAAATTCTACATAGAGAAAGAGCTTCAGTAAATTTATGGAGACAGGGATGTTTGTAAGACCCAGTGAATGGACTGATGGACCTTGGAACACATGGAACCACTTTCTTCCACTACTAATAAAGCAACTTTGTGCTTGTGTAACGACATTTTTGTTCAGAAATAAAAAATTCTTATAGGTTAAGGTTAGTAAGATTGTATTATAGTATAATAGAATAATAATTCACACACCTACACCTAGTTAGGTAGCATCTGGTGGTGGCAGCAAGATTTAGAGTTGGCAATCAGTACATGTCTGATGAACTGGCAGGGGTGTGTGAGCCTGTTTTATCAATTTAAAAAGGTCACGCTAACATTTGTTCCCTCAATGGAAATTGGTTGAAAGGAAGTAGGTAAATGGGGAGGTTAAAAATAAGCTGAAGCAGGGTTGTAGCCATAATTAGTGTAGTGCTAATAGAGTGTTCACTCATGTTCACTCTCATGGTAAACAAACCAATACATGTAAATAAATCTATTCACAAAAACCTGTCTGTGTTTCTGTGCGGGAGAAAGTTGCAAGGACACTTAAAGGATCACAGCAGTAAAAATCTATAAAGCATCTACATCTACAAAACACCCTCAGATCCCCGCTCTCATCGCCACCTTTCTCTTGATGGCAAGGCCATCAGAAACCCACAACCAAATGTGCAGAATCCAACATAGTCACCTCAGAGAAAGACCATCAAAGGGGAACATTCAAAGAACTCTGCAATCCATTGAAAGAGAGACAGAAAAAGGGAAGTAAAAGTAAAAATGATGGTTTCAATGAAAGAAAATGTGAAATAGAAAAAGGATCACACTTCAGCTCAGTAGGGGTTATGGTATAGACTTTGCCTCCACATAGCTAAACCTTTCAGCTATTTTACAATTCAAAACAAATAGCATGCACACCTCCTCCTGAATATGGTGTTACTGTGTTATTTTAACAAGAACCAATCAATGCTGTTTGTCCTTGAAAAACGAGACCTTCTCTGAAGCAGGAAAATTGTGCCAAATGTCAAGTTGTTTCTCAGATGAGATATTGTAATGGAAACTGATGATAATGAAACGGCAAGGATTCAAAGCCAGGTTCATTTCAGCAGCGCACGTCAACATCTTTCCTTGATGTTGAGGGGAATGTGAAACATACTACCACATGAAACACCTTTTCTTATACAGTAGATTTTTGTAAAATATGTGTTTTAAATTATTTTTAATTATTGAATTATTATTTTTTTTTATTGTTATTTTTTTTATTTATATTATTTATCTTTGTGGTTTTTTTTTTACAGAAAAACCAACCAGCCAAGAGTTAGTTAGATCGATACCACTGTGATAAGGCTATAGCCAGTAGTCAGTTAGCTTAGCTTAGCACAAAGGCTGGAAACGGGGACACAGCTAGCCTGAGAATGAGAGAGAATGAAAGTATTTCCCAAAATGTCAAATTACATCTTTAAATAACTGTTAGCAGTGAGGTTAGGACATTTCGGCAGTCTGCAGTCCATTGTTTCTTCAGGTAAAATGGATATTACACACACTCTCTAGCAGGGTGAACTGGTTAAACTGCTCACCCAGTTTTTTAGGGGTTTTTAGGTTTTTAGCCAGTCGGCTGCTATGTGATCTGCTGTTGTGTTGCTGTATGCTATGACAACTCTTCTGCTGTTATTAGAACACATTAGGGATAGTTCTGCTGCTGCTTCCTGATGGGTAGCTTGTGCTAAAAAGGTCAAAACCAGAAGTTGACTTCTGTGTCATTTCATTAAATAAATAGTTTAAAGCAAATCCACAAGTCGGCCTTACTGAAATGGTGGAATACACTATTAAGATCAGGCATGGTTCTTTTAGAAAGTCCTGTTACTATGGTGACATTATTTTTTTGGTCACTGCAGGGGAGTTTCTTTCTCTGAGTAGCGAGGGTATGTCGACTTCAAACTTCATGATGACATTGAACAAAAAGCCTGGTTCTATTTTGAAACCAGGAAAAACACGGTGTTGTAACTCTACATGGTACTGTATTTCTTGGCACCAGCACCGAACAAATGGTTTTGATATTTTCCCTTGTGTAAAGCTGTGTTCCCTTGGTTTGGCTTTGTGAAACTGCAGTTATGGGGCCTTTAGTACGATAAGAAAGAAGCACTTGAAAATTGGATGGATGTGCACAATAGCAAAGCAATCCATAACATAGTAAGTAAAAATATCAGCAGAGAGACTTTTTAAGCCCATAAGACACATACAGTATTCACAGTACAGTACAGTACAGTAGTGGTTGCAGGACCAGTAGTATAACTGCAGACACTTCCTTTCTTTTGCAGGCCAGATGAAGTATTCTGTATTGTTTCTGTGTGAATGGTTACTCCTGCCATTTGCCTACTATTTTTCAGTGAATAATACAGTTGCAACCATGCTATGCACAAAGTGGAAGACTTCCATGCCACTAACGGATTTGGAGGACATTTTTGAGGACATAATATGTTGCAACAAAGAGCACAGAGGATGAAAACCTTCCCCATTTGTGTTTTGTGACTCTATTCTGCTGTTATAGTTAAGTGTGGGCTCACCTGTGTGGAAGTCTCTGGCCTCACTTTAAATAGCCTTTGCAAATTCATAAAGATTCTTATAATATTTCTAAGGCAATGCCACGAACTTCTTCACATCTTCCCTGCAGTAGCAATAGTCCTGGGTGAATACCACCAATCTTTCTTTGGCAAATACAGACATTTGGAGTGTAAATAACTTGGGGAGCTCACAGGAACAACCTGTTTGAATCACTGTTTGAGAGACTGAGTGGAAGCCACTATTTGAGGTTATTCTCTCTCTTGCCATTTGATCCTTCCTTTCTTTTTTCTCCTCACTTACTAAACCTTCTCGCTCCTCTACTCTCTGTTCATCTGACCCTCTTCCTAGAGGCCCAATAAAACAACTTTCCACTTTTTCTCCATTAAATGTGGAGAGATAGGATGGTGAGGTTGACTTGAACAAAAGTTTTTGTCCCTGTGTGATGTCCTCATCCGTATGTGTCTCATGTGTAGGGGTAACAAAGTGGGTGGTAGCATGATGTTATGACATAGGGCAGGTTTTATTTTTATTTTCTTTACTTTTTTAAACCTTTTAATAAGGCTTACTTCTTCTAAGAGCCCTGATACACTCCAAAACAAATGTGACTGCCAACCACAGTGCAGACACTGGACAGCAGATGTGCTTGTGGTTCTGTACATACTACACTGGGTGTCTGCGTACAAGGACATGTCCTACACATGTGATGAAAAGAAGACGTTGTCCCTCAACACGATTTAATAAACAGATTTCATTAGATTAAAAACAAATCTGCAAGAGTGGCACGTGTCTGGATTTTTCTGCAGGATGGAGACGAAAGTTTTACAATAGAACACTAAAAGAAGAACAAACAACTGCACTTAAAGCTTTTGTTGATAAGAAAGATGTGTTTGCCGTACTTCTGACAGGATTCGCTCAGCGCTACGTCTACGTTTCATTGCTCTGATTGGTTGATTAACGTCCCTTGGAAAATGAACTGAGAGGTTCCAGACTATGGCAATGTCAGGCTAGTAGTGCACATCACCAAATGGTAATATAGAATTTATGATATATTCAAATCTCCCATGATCCTGTCTGCATATCCCGCAACCCCACATGAAGTCGCAACTCCAGTGTTCACCGCCATCCAGCTATCACTGACTGTTAATGAAGAGAAAGAGCAGCATCCAGTTTTTGTCTTTGTTTCCTCTCACCAGGGTGACACACAGACACACAGACATGCACACACACACAGATGCCAACCAACAATACTACTGATCCAGACAGTAATTAGCAGTGTTCATGCCTCCCTGAAATGCTGCTGGCCCACCTGCTGTGCCTTCCAGTCTGGTACCAGCAGAACAGACACACACACACACACACACACACAAACTGGCTCACATGTAATTGGGCTGTAATGTCCCAGTCTGACACCAAACCAAAATCCTTCTTATAGCCTGTGATCAAACTGAGGCAATAATAACCTGCCAGTGTTCAGGGTTATTACCGTTAGACAAATCTTATGTTAATCAGAGATAATGTATGATAATGAGACATCACGTCATGTCACACACACACACACACACACACACATATATACAGATGACCACAATGACCATAATAGCCAAATATGCCCACATTTAATAATAATCATCAATCATTAGAGATTGCCCTTTTACGTGTGTGTGTGTGTGTGTGTGTGTGTGTGTGTGTGTGTGTGTGTGTGTGTGTGTGTGTGTGTGTGTGTGTGTGTGAACGTGTGTGTACATGCAGTGGGGGGTTGTCTCAGGCTGTCATGTAAATCACAGCGAGAGTCAGACTCTGTCAATCATTGCCGTCTGCACTGGAAATGACACACCACCAGACTTCAATATAACCAGAGCTGAGTGACATTTAACACAAGTGTGTGTGTGTGATTGTATGTGCATTGTTGTGCGTGTTTATGTGTTATCATCTTTTCATTTCCGCATCTTGCCCGCTTTGAAAGTCATAGAGATGCCAGGCCATGGCCCTAAATCATTACCGATGCGCGCGCGTGTGTGTAGGTGTGTGTGTATGTGTGTGTGTGTGTGTGTGTACACCTACTGTAATTCTCTCATTCTAAACACGGCCTATCTCTTCCTGCCATCACTCTAATCTCTTTCCTGTTTTTCTCCATATATCAGCTATTTACAGAACTGAAAACCCAGAGCTGCAGATATGGTTGGAATTGTATTATTCTCCTCATATTCTAGCCATGTTATTTCTTCCTCTTTCTTCATCCTGTATTCCATCTACTGCCATCTGACTTTGCTTCAAGGCCTGTAATAGTTAAATATGTGTAAATATGCCAGTAAAAATAAAAATAACAAAATTTCAAGGAAACAATATATGACACTTTATAAACTCACATTTTCATCTGCACTGTTATTGTTCTGTTATTATAATTATCTTTATTATGTTCTTGCAGCATGAAAATACATAAATACATAATGAGAATTCAACTGACAACTGGTGTAGAGAGCATCATATTTCAACTAAATTAGCAGAATGTGGCCTGCCATCTATTCCACCAAGACTGCTTCCTACAGCCCGGTCTCCCCAAGTGGGTGCATCTATAGCAGCTTTGGAGCAAAGACATGGGTAATGAATTATATATTAATACACCTCTCCAGTGTGTGTAGGTGGTGGCGCCGGCGTTGAGCATCTGTGATGGAAACCAGGAGGATGTGATTAAAGGGTGCACACATAATATGCTCCAGTGTGCCTTGTTGGAAGACTTGACCCTTGGAGGGCAAGCTGAGTCAGGGCGGACAGGGGAAGAGGAATGGGGACGGATGTGGTGTTAACGTGGATTTCAAAAGAGATTTGGTGATCAAGATTAGGGCGACTCAAAGGCCTGGGCCAATGAGATGGATGTGGGCGAAAGGGTAGAAGGAGACAGAGGGTGGATTTGTATGAGGTATAAGGTTGAGGTGACCGTACAAATTAGAAGCCCCCTTAGCCCCTGCTATTAGAATTCTTCTCGTGTTGAGACCAGATGTAGATGGATTATATTTAATTCAGATTTAAAGACAGTTAAATCCAATTTCTCTATTTCTTACAAAGACACAGATGCCATGCAAGTCACCTCCACTCAGTCGTTTATTTTAGTGCTTCAGAATCAACAGTAATACCTTGTTTTGTCCCTATTGTATTTTCACAATCCATTTCACTAGTTCACTAGTTACACTTCTCACCGCCTGCTGCCTATTTCTTTGTGTTTACTCATGAAATGTTAGTTTTGTTTATGTGTACCTTGACGTGTAGATTTGGGATGCATTGGAATTACATTTCATGAATTACACTTTGCTCTTGAATTCAGGCAAATGTTTCTCTGATCATCTCCACAGGGGGTTTGGAAGACTGGATCTTAAATGTGTTACAGTAGGTGCACAACACCAGGGGTCTCATTTATAAAGTTGTTCAAGGATTTATGTTGATTTCCCATGATATGCTTATCATTTCATAAAAATGCAACAGAAACTCTGAACCGTATGTCAAGCACTTGAGATGTCTTAAGCACAAATTAACTTCAATTTAAACACATGTCAAGTGTCAAGTACCTTTTATATTTATATATATATATATATGTGTGTGTGTGTGTGTGTGTGTGTGTGTGTTAAGTACCTTAACTGATACAGGTATGGCATGGAACAGAAATAAGAAACCTTTCAAGAGATGAAAGCAACATAAATGCATGAATTATCACTATGAGCAAAGAAAGTAATTTCTGTGTTCTGTTCTAAATCCAGTTGCTGTGATTCTCATAATGCACGACAGCCATGGTAGAGTTATTTTTTCAGATCTGAAACACAATTTCTAACATACAGTAACTCATTCAGGTTTACTTGAAACAAAAAGCAATGACATTGCAAGTTAATCCTTGACCTTGGAAACAATTGTCGATCTCACCACGAGGTACATTTAGTAGCTGTTCTGGAGCTTTCTATTGTATTGCACAAGTTTCCTCAGCAGATAGTGTTTGCCCAGTTGTCTTATGTTAAAATGTATAACATATTGTCTCTATTTTTCCATGCATTCTTCTTCCTTGTCAAAAACCTGACGTTTTTTACATTACCCACAATGCAACTTGACCGCCAACAATTCAGTCAGAGATTTGCGTGTGCAAGTAGCGGCTAGTGTAGTCTCAAGCCACTAGCCTGAAGCAGAGATGAGGAGCGGGCTACAGAGGTCTGAAAAACTCACTTCTTTCTAACTCCACACCCCCAGATTTCTGAACCGACGCCCCAAGTGACACTTGAAGCAATTTATCAGATCTCACGCAGCTCCCTTTTACAACTTTTTTTCACATACGCAGTAGTACCCAAGACCTGACACCAGACTTTGATGTGTAAAGGAGTTCCCCTTTAAAATTTGAGAATTAAAGTTTATTCTTGACCTTGGAAAAACTAAAAAAAGTTCCTCGAGCCTTTAACTTGCATACAGACTGCTGGCAAACCCTTGAATAAATGAGTGAAGAAACATTATGAATGCAAAGGCTTCCATACAGGGCATAAGGGCTTTTAATAGGTATGGAAATGATGTGGATCATATGCTATGACCTTCACCAGATCTCAATCCAGTTGACCACCTACACACAGGAGATTTTGGACTGACGTCTTAGACAGACTCTCCAACATCATCATGAAAACACCAAATAAGGTTATATCTTTTAGGAGAATGGTGTTCATCATTCTAGTAGATTTCAGAGATTTGAGAAATCCATGCCAGTGAGCACTGGAGCTGTTCTGTTACCGGTTAGGGAACCACCGCGGTCATGGTTAAACAAAATCAACGGTGACTGTTGGTAGGAAACAGGAAACTACTCTCCTGTATGAAAGTCTGACGTTTTGTTGACCCATCCATTATCTCCAACCTCCTCCCTATGTGGACTTTGTGGCTCTATAATAACGTCACACTAGTTCCTTTGCTCTCGAAGGACAAGGGTCATAATTACTAAAGCCACTAGAGGACTTTCTTTGTTCATGTTCTTTTTTAACATAATTTGTCACCCATCTGTAAGCCCAGTGTTTCATAATTTCTGACTCATTTGAGTCTGATCACGCAGGACACCTGTTACATGGGTATACAGATGAACATACTCATCTTCAGAATAGATTCAGCTTCTCTTCATGTGCTGATATCACAGAAATAAGGACTGTGAGGCATGAGGATTCCCCTCTGCTGACTGTGCTTAAAGCTAAAGTATAGATGGCTGAGAAATCCTTAGTGATCTCCTGCTTGGTGTGGAATAAGTTGTGAATATTGAAACTTAAGGGAATTGGTACCTCGCACTAAGTACAAAGCAGTGGTTATAGCCACGGAAGGTAAACCTTTTGGGATTACCAATGCATGAATAAGTAAGTGCTTGGAGTTTAGATTGTGCACTCTTTTATTCAGTTGAAAGTGTACAGTATATCTTTGAGTCGATCTCTACTCTCAGCCTGTATACCCCCCACATTCCCTCTATTATTAAGACGTCTCTGTATTGGTTTTATTGGCCTTTAATCCACCACACCACCCTCCTGTGATCATCAGGGGCTCTCTCCTCTGACCCAGGCTCCCTTTGTGCTCATGTGCCTGTAATCTAGATCTCTGAGGTCTCTATGGAGGTCTTCACACACCAGCACAGAGAGAAGAAGAGAGAGAGAAACGAAATCTATGAGCCTCCTACCTCCAACCCTTGGGAATTAACATGAGGTCACATACAAGGGCATGAGTTCCTCAAGCCCTAGAATACATCTGAAGACACATCCACAATAGTCTCAGCACATCTTTGATCTTGATCTGATGTTTTACTCAGAGTAGGCCTAATCCAGGTCATACTAACCCACATGTTAATTACATGTTCTATTTTGTCACCTTTCTTTCTTTTAATGCTCATGGTAGCCATAGGGTCATGTGTCGCTTTGCAGATGGTGCTTGACAGCTCTACTGTATGATTTACCTAAATTAGGTTTCAAATTCTAATGTGGATCATTTAATGCATGAGGAACTCAACCCCATTGGGGCTCGGCTGTAAAGTGCACCAGCACGTTAAGGCTTTACTTGACATGGACTCGTAGCACAAAGAGCAGAAGCAGAAGTGCATCAAGACATTTTCATCAATGTGAGGCGTTACAGAGGTAAACAACACTGGGAGGTTTGTTTACTCTCACTGGCTCACAACATTTTCAGAAAACAAGGCAGCGCTGATTTTTAGCCAGCCCACTAATTTGGTTTACTAATTCATTTTGGCCTGTAAATTTGCTGCACTTCATCTGGCCCATGGTAAACATAAAACACAGTTTTCCCACTGTGGGCGTGCTGTACAACGCCAGCAGCCCACTCATAACAGCAGGAAAGCAATCAAGTACACTGCGGGCAGGCATGCAACGATGGATAGATAGATAGATAGATAGATAGATCGACAGCCATCTGAAAAGCAGTCAGATTGAGTGACCCCTTCACCTTAAGGCAGAATCTACTTTGTATCTTTGGTGTCAGATGAGTAATCACTGTTGGAAGAAAGGGCTGGGAGTCTGCACTGGACTAGCCTGATATTCCCCAGCGCATTTAAACACATAATATGATCTCAGTTTTATTATACTCTAAGGCAATGGTCCAAGGTGAACATGCGGTGCCTTTTGAGAAAAGAGGCCTTGATCGATAAGTGTGCAGTGCTTTTGGTTGTTAATTTTTATGGGACTTGCCAGTGTTAAGAGAGCAATGTCAGGGACAAGATGAGTTTTTGATAATGTCAGTTTTGTGTTTTGCTGATAGAGCAGTTCCCAATCTCCACATCAAATTGCACCCTAGAGGGTTACAGAGAAATACTGAAAGACAGGAGTGGAGAGGGGAAAGAAAGCAAGCAAGGAAGAAGGTTGCTAAAACACAACACTGAAGGAGGATAAAAATCAGCTGCATTTCATGGGTTTAGGATTTTGGTTGTCACTAGATTCAAAAATAACAGTTGTACAGGACGCGGTGATGATTCAAAAGCAGTAGTTTTCACCAAGGATTCTGATGTATTATGCATCGATAAAGCAAGTTCTGTTTTTTAGCATCTTTCTTCTATTTTCATAGCCTTCCTCTTCCCATTTTTTTCCACAGATACTCGCCACTTGACACAATACCAAAATGGACTGGTAAATGTTGATGAAAGAATCAGGGACACAAAGAAAAGAGAAACAGAAATCTGAAAAATAACTGTGAGGAGATCGATACGTGGTTTGTATATAAGGCTTTAGAAAGTTTATCTGCCTCAAGCTCACGACCATATGTTTGGAAGACCAGAGTGTATTTGTAGAGCATGTGGTACTTATTCAATATTCACACAGTAAGTCTTTGTAGTGGTCTTTAAAAAAGCATGCTAAAGGTACAGCATGAGGTCATTTGGGTTGAGCAACTTAAACTTAGATTTTTCTGTTCAGCACATTTTAAGCTATTTCTTCTACCACTGACCTCTTGCTCATCTTCCAGTAGACCACTACAGCAACTGTGAGTGCACCTGTTTTAATGGTCATTTACAATTTAAGCAAATAATAGTGCAATGGAAACAGACTGAGCAAATAAATCATGATGTACATAAAACATGTGACTTAAACATCCACTGAAGAGATAAAAAATAGCGGCAGGCGAAAACATCAAATCTGTGTGGATTCATGAGGACACTGTAACCATCCTCGAATTAATATATAAAACAAACAGAAATGCCACATTTCCATCATATTTTCCACATAATTTTGTTCGCTTGAGGTTTGACTGGCGCTCTTTTAATTACGTCATCTCGTTGCGGCCTCTTCTTCTGCAATGGTTTAATGACACAGACTGGAGAATTAGCGGCACCAGCTGTTTATCTCGATGCACCCAACTCCTAATATTCTCATAACAGCAGTGGATTGAAATGCGCATTAATTTGAATTTTCTTTTGTAGATTTTCTCCTAGGTGTAATGAGCAGCTCTGATACATGATGTTTTAATTAAACAATCTCATCTACTAAAATCTTTCCACTGACCTATAGCAAACATAGACACCCTCTGAGAAAGAATGTAAAACTAAGAAGCCAAGCAAACTATACTGCTGGGGCACATTAGCATATTATTGTTCTAAAGCCACCTCACCATCATACCGCCTCTGCCTCTAAAGCACGAGTATACAAACCCTCAGGAAGTCTGGACAGACAAATATCTTGAAAACACACTAAACATGTTTTAGTGTGTCAGAGTATTTAACTAAAGTGGGTCTTTAAGTTTAGCATTTCCCACGAGTCGATGAAAAGTATTTCACTACCATAATTTATCAAAACTCTGTTGGACAATTTAGCAATGTGGAAGGGCTGTTTCGCATGGCAATTCATAAGACCAACAAGCAGAAGCACCATGTAGTTCCATCTCGGCCTTTTCCCAACAACAACAACAATTTAAGTGTACAGGGACTCAATGTTTAAAGTAGGTAGACCATAACATGAGCATTACATTTATCTAAACTGCAGCATAATCTAAGTGGTTTGTTGCCAAACAATTGCACTGAGACCAAAGAGGCAATATTTTCTCCATTACCTTTAATTTTTCTCTCACCACTTCCTTATTATAAAACGCTCTTCTTGCGTAATGTGTTGGACACAACCCTAAATATCCAAATCAGACAGACAAAAGTAATGTTCATCATCCCAAGACAGAAACCTCCCGGTTAGCTCAGAGTGCAGAATTAGCAATTAGCTCCAGCTATTTTGTCAGAGCCCTGGATTTTATAAAGGCGGTGGATGGTTAAAGTATAAAGGTCAAAGACAGCTCACACTGTTACTTCTTGTTTATGGTTGTTTATTTGATATTGCTAATGTTTGTCTGGCTCTTGGTGACAACTGAGGTGCACATTGATGGCTTTGGATGGAAAATGCATCAAGCATAAAATGCCAACTCAAAAGTCAAAAAGATGTTTTGACTTTGTTATAGAAACCAACCTAGACCTGGATTTAGGTCAGTAGTAAGAGCACATGGCATATTGCAGGGATTTAGGCACATGATGTGCTTTGATTTACATATTCATCACCTCAAGTGCATACCTTGCAGGCGGCGTCTTATCACAAAGTATAGTGCTGCACATTGCTTAATTTGTTCCTACGTGTGCAACGCTACTGCGCCAATTCCAGCCCTGGAGTTAAGTGCAGACATAAATGGAGAAAATACACACATGACATGATGAATATGTAAGGCATGTCCACCTTCACTTAAATCCATTTGTAAGCTCTTTTCCTTGTGTGCCTTAAGTCCTGTAATATGCTGAGCACTCCAATACAATAAAGAAGAAATATGCCACTCAAGAAATAAAGTACGCAAACCACACTTGTACACACACATTTCACACAGAAATATGTAGAATTTCTTACTGTTTATACACATAAATGTGAAGTTAAAAGACTTACAGTGTCCAGTGTTTGATCATGGAAATTACCTCAACCACAGCGGGGCAATCTTCCCGAAATGTTCCCATAATAAAACACAAACCGTCCCAGGTGCTGCAACAGTTGGACAGGCTGTGACATGGAAGTTGTGGGGATATCCAAGTCTTCAATTTCCTGCTGCCTGGAACAGTTTGTTAATGGTATTAGATGTACGCGATGGGCTGATATTGGGGTATAGACTTTCAAAAAAAGTAATTGTTGCAACTGACTGTATCACGACACAGAGCATTATGTTTGCACAGTGCAATTTTAATGCAATAAACAACACAAATTAAGAGCTGCAGTGGAATAGAAATTAGATTCTAAATTCTGTTTTGGTATCAAACCTATTTTTGCTATAACAATCATCATAATAATCAGAATTAAAATAGGCTGAACTATCACGCTGTTGTCCAATAAAGGTTGCCAGAACATATTACCAATGCAACTTCATGCACCATTATGTTAAAGAACCTACTGAAGTGAATGTTAAAGGTAATGCCTCAGCAGAAAGATAGGAAGTCAACCAAATATATACAGTTGAAAGGACAATGAATTCATCTGAATTTTGTACCTGTGTGAGACAGAAGGCGTTTCTCAATATTTCAGTGCTCACATCAAATAGTCCAAGCTTGAAGTTAACAGCTGTAAGATGCCTATTGACCTTATACCTTCACATAGTATAATCAGGCCCATAAAACAAAGAACATATGTTTAATAGAGAAATTCCTTGACCTCTTAGGTGTTTTAGGTGTTATACCAGCTTACTTTACAAGACCCTAAGAGGTGAAGAGAGCATCTGCTATATTTTCATACTGACGAACAACCCAAATGAAGTTCAACAGTTTATGTTACAGATATAAATGTCTTTCATAGCTAGTGTGCAGCTTTGCATTTTTGGCCCTGTGATATTCTGAAAAACATCTGAAAGCATTCCCACTTCAAAACAGCCTCACATCAGCCATGTCTCACCACCAGACCTTCGATCATATGCTATCTGCAAATGATTTCTTCTAAATGATTTTCATGTTTTTATCTGACGAAGCTATATTTTCAGCATTTAGCCTTTGCAGTGATGATCTGCAGTTTTGATCTGTCTTGTTCACACACAGCCAGGTGATAACATCTGAAAATGCATTAGACTCCTGGCGGGAGGCTTTTGGCACGTTTGACCTGACCTACCTCTGCCACTCTCATGAAAACACATAAGTGTTTTCTTGAGTGACAGAGGAAGGGTGAGAAAATTGAATAAGACTAATGGCTTGCTGTCATTGTAATGTGGGGATGACGTGAAAAAAATGTGATAATTCCCCTCTGTTCAGGTCATTAGAGCTTCACCCACAACCTCTTTCTGCTGTTAGCCCGTGTTTTCTTGTTGGTTGTTGGGCCCACCTCAAACGGAAGGCTGAGGCTCAGAAATGTGCATAGGTCTACGATTTGTTAGCTAGCTGAAAGTCACATACCAGAGAATATGGGGAAAAGAACTTTGGAAGTGTCCGTACAAACAATTTTTATAGTCCCTATGCTACTAGCTACCATTAGCAGGTAACATTTCACTACATAGTTTAATTAGCCATGTCACATGGCAGTTACTGTAGTGTATTATAACCAGTGGTGTAGTGGTGCCTGGAAACGTGGGTATACTCTTAATTTATGCCCCAATTATTTCTTTTTTTAAAGCGGCCTTTCCAACAAAGGATAAATGCCCTGTGTTATAAACCGTGACATCTAAGACTACTCTTGCATATTTAGTTCACCCAAAAATGGGCCAGTAGTATTTGCACATTGTCACTTAACTCCTGCTGCTTGACTTCAGGGAGTAAGGATCATTATGAAATTAACATTTGCCACAGAAGAGGTGCAGATTTTGCAATCAATACAGACCACAGACTATATGTGAATACATAATTGTGCATTTTGAGTGAACTGTTCCTTATTCCTTAGTCCACCCACACATGAAAATTGGACAACTATTCTCTCACCTTGCAAGTAGGCTATGGGCAGTTAGGCCCCCAGGCGATCATTTCTTTCCTAGGATGGCGAAGCAAAGGCATGATCTGCCCTATTCTACCTCTGATTGGCTTACCCTGATATTCTTAGCCTAACCTAACCCTAACCAATCATCACTCCTCATGCCTAAATCTAACCAACCTAACCAACGAAGGCAACGAATACAAGCCAATCAGAGACAGAGAAGGGTGGGTCATGCCTTCGTCATCCTAGGAAAAAATTGGTCTTGCAGCACACTACTGAATGATGCGCATCAGAGTGGATTTGGAAGTGGGTATACGCAATGTTGACTGAAAAATAAGTAGGTATACGCCATATACCTGCATATACCCTGCACTACACCCCTGATTATTACATAGCTGGTCTATACAAATACAATATTATGACTGAGAAACACTTGCTGAGCAGTCAACTGTAGTTGACTTGTATCCCTTTTGTCATTGGTTGTTTCAGTTCATGTTTATGCAGCAGTTGCAAAAGCTAGCAAGCAAAACATTATCTACTGATTACAGCTAGTTAGCACAACTAGTAGGTAACGTAGGGCTACTAGTGGATAGAGTTCTGACCAATCATATGTTAAAATACAAATTCAGTATTTTTTTCCAGCCTATTTTTAGCAATAAAGCTTTGACAAACAGACTTTATGGTACCAGCCCATCACCCGCTGCAAACAGAAAACGTTAACCCCTTGGCCATAACGACTTTATAAGGTGATAAGATGTCAATGTTGTGTTTATAGCTTGTGCTGCTGCCTCCAAATGGCCAAAACATTTATTGCAGCTTTAAAGCTACTAATTTATAGGTGTCACCCAGCTTAAAATAGTGTAATAGTAACTTTATCTTGTAAAAAAAATGATATGTAAAGTGAGTTCTGCCTGGTTGACTCTTCTCTACATCCCTGATTCTCACTGTTTCTCTTCCCACCACTGACCATGTGATGGAAGCCATCGAAAAGAGAAACCACAGATGTTTGACCTCTTGCTTCCTCTCCGGCTTTCTTCTCCCTGTTTTCCTTGCTATCTTCCTCTCAGGCTCCCTGGCTCCCCGGTGGGCCTGCCGAGCTGTCACATAGTACTGGAGCGTGTCCTTAACTCTGTTTTGTCATCCTGTCATCCTGTCTTCGCTCCTACCATCCATCCATCCATCCATCCATCCATCCGTTCTCCCCCCAGCTCCCAAGTCTCTGCGTCCCCCGTGGGATTTCTGGATGGCCAAAGCGCTTACCCTTATCTCTCTCCATGTGTGTATGTAAGGGCGTGTTTGTATGCATTTGTGTGTGCGTGTTTTGAGACAGTAACAAATGCCAGGTTGGGATTTACAGGTGAGCAGTCACGGAGCAGTTGCAGATGTTGTCAGGACTGTGCAGCTCCACAGTCTGTCTCCCTTTCTCTCTCTGATCTTTCTTCTTAGCTCACTGTGTACTCTCACAGATGTTAACATGAATGGTCAGAGATGATCCTGAGCTCAAACACTCTGGCCAGCCTTCTCACAGCCTTTGTGTACAGTATATGCATGTATATATGTGTGTGTGTGTGCATGTGTGTGTGATGAATGGGCCAGTGCCAGGCGGCGTTCCCTTGGTGGCCTTGGATCAATCTGCTTATCTGTTAGCTGCCAACACTGCCAGTGATTAACGACCAGCTCCACACACAGCACATCCTTATTCATTACCACACAAGTCACACATATGCGTGTGCGCGCGCAGTCGAGCAAACACACACACACACACACACACACACACACACGACATCCTTTTTCATTATGGTAGACGTCCACATTGGGGACAGTCTGGAGTTGGAAGGCAGAGAGGTGAGAGAGGGACGGGGAGAGAGATGGATGGGTGCAGCATAAACACTGAACCACACATGCATCTCCGACCACTCTTCTCTTTCCAGTGTCTCCTGTCCATTTTCTATCACTGAGCATCTTTCTATTTCTCCTTCATGTTCTTTATTGGTCTTTCCTCTGTGTCTTGCTGCTTTCTGACCTCCTTATATTCACTGAACACAGGACTTCCCACACTTGACCTCCCCAGTGTCTTCCTCCCTCCAGGCCAGTGTCTGTGTGTGTGTGTGTGTGTGTGTGTGTGTTTCAGATACCTGAGATACTGGCCCAGTCTCTCATCAGGCCGATCAGAACAGACAAGAGTACCCCAGAGGCGCAGTGTAGAAGGGGAGATGTTTTTACTGGCGGCAACAGGGGTGGCGCAGTAACTCGACAAGACAGATGTGTCTTCTTAAAAATGCGTCACAAGACACAAACAGTCCCAGAGGTGGAGGAGTACTGGAATATTGTTTTTTATAAAAAGAAATTAGGTATTAGTTACTTATTAATTTTAGTTTGACAAAATAATTTTAACTTTAACTAGGTCCAGTTACTAGCTTTTTCACAAGCTTTGGTCTGCATCCACTAATGCAGACCAAGAAGTATTTCTAAAGGTGTGTTCAGACCATAGACTGTATATAAAGATGGACGAGGCATCTCCACTTCCTCCCACTGTACAAAACTTAAGCCAAAATATCCTGGATACGGGCGCTGCCATGTTGTATTGGTGACGTCATTTGGAGCCAGAGTCTGCGCAGTAGTGATCCGCGGCTCGAGGTCCTGCCCATACACCTGCTCGAACAAATCGCGACCACACTCACAGTTGTCAATCATGATGTCACACCCCATTTCATAGCATCAAATAACTAATTAAAACCAAACTTCTCAGAAAAATGAAAACTTGAACAAACAGCATGATAAGAACTACCTAAAATGACAGAAACCATCTTTGGGAAAAATCTATTGGACGTGTACTTCGACTTTTCAGTTACACCTATACTGCAGCCAGCCACCAGGGGTCGATTGAGATGGTTTGGCTTCACTTTTGGGGAGCTGTCATGTCGTCCATCTTTATATACAGCCTATGGTTCAGACAGAAAGCGAAGCAAATTTTTGCCTGCCGTAATTTGCACAAATTTGCCCACAACGTGCCTGTGTGATTTTGTTCAGTTCAGCTCAGCCTCTGACTGAACTCAGAACTCACCAGTTCTGTGTTATTTCCCTTTAATCGCTCTCCTTTTTTTCTCTCGTTTCTTTAAATTCATGAAGCAGATTCAGAAAGACCTGGCTTACCGACCAATTTTTCCCTCAAGTTTAAAACTTACAACTCGCACTGACACATCTTTGGGTCAGTTCTTCCCATTGACTTTGTACGCAATCACGCGGCATCTAAAATTTGCTTCGTGTTCTATCTTAAAACACAGTTACAGGTAAAAATTAAACTTCACCCTCTACTTAATTTTAAGAGAATATTAAAGTACTACTATACATGTACATTATAAATAAAATAGTTGCTAACATAGTTTTGATTTTGTCACCTGTTTTCTAAGATCTTCAAAGTCTTCCAGGTTTCACATTTTAATTTATTCTTGGAAATACTGTAACGACTTCCAAACAGTCAAAGGTCTACTTCTGCTTCTTTTTATATGTAGTTTAGTTTAGTAAATTTAATTAGGTAGTAAGGCCTGAGTGTGTCATACTCCGGTCTTGATCGGACTAGACTGTGTTTGGAATCTATGTGTTTGTCATTCACCTTTCCTGTCACCACACACAGCCAGATAGCAGAGTCAACCAGACAGAGCTCACTTTAAATACCACGTTATTTACAATATAAAGTTACTATTACACTATTTTCAGCTGATATGGCGAATGTGTTAGCAAAAACCTGCCAATTTACAAATTCACCAGACACGGAGCAACATTAGCATTCATTCGGTGTCCTGTTTCTGGCCACTCGATGAATGTAAGTCCAATATTCACTCTCCTTTTAACTCTGGTCTGGTCTCCACCAACTCCTGAGAGAAATATTTGGCTCTTTAGCAGCTAAATTCTCCACTTTGTTCACCAGCTAGTCGCTAACTATGTATGTCTGCATTTCGGTACTGGGCAGGTAGCATATAATGTGTTTCTCAGCTTTTTTTCCCGCTGAAAATAGATTGATGAGAGCAGTGGGAGTAAAACAGAACAGTACAGTTGTAGGCTGTAAAAACCAAAACAAAAAATCAGCTGAAAGACACTAAAGCGTAGCGCTGAGGGAAAAGTCAAGATAATTCTGTGTGGATTCATCACTATGAGCAACACCTTTCACATTACCTATAGTCATTGGATGTTATGTGCATCTTTAAAAAGGAGTCCAAGTCTTCATATTTCTTGCTAGGTGATGAAGATAGATAAATCTCTTTATGCAGTTGAATTTCTGGACCTGAGTGTTACCACATACTGTACACACATAGAAGTATGTACAAATAAAAACACACCAACCAAGTTATTGGTGAACCATTTTTCTAAAATCTACCACCATGGCAACACCAGTTAAAAGGCAAATAGGCTGTGTATTATGCGTGGGTGGAAAGGAGAGAGGGTGAGGGAATGAGAAAGAAATGGGAAGATTTAAATGGGGTCTTATGTACAAGAGGCTGCCAATTAAAAGGCCACCCAGTGAAAGAGAGAAATGATAGACAGAGTAGATGGGGGAAAAGAGGGATTAAAGATCCCATCACCCACTTCCTTTCACTTTTTGTGGCAGGCTAAAGAAGATATTTATTCAAGTCAGACTAAATAAATATGCAAACAGCCAGGCAGATGAAGAAAGACAATGTCAACAGAATTACTAGAGGCATCAGCTTCTCTCTCTCTCTACTGTTCTGTCTCGATGTCTCTCGCTCTATCGTCTCGCTTCCCTTTTTTTAATTCTTTTCAGTCGACGAACGTGCACCTGTAGTCTGTGTTTGTGTGAGAGAGGGAGAGACAGAAAAAGAGAGACAGACAGACAGAGAGATAGAGCCATCCTGGCAGCTTGCCTTTGATCTCATCTTTGGCAATAACGCTCCAACTTCAAATGGCCTCAGCAGTGGCAGGTAGATGTCTCCAGCACTGTTACCAAGCGTCTATTTGCATCTGAGACTGACAAGCACAGTGCATGTCTCCGTATCTCTCAGAACTTAAGTCTCGTCTCGCCGTGACTCTGGCAAAGGGTTTATGAACTAAAGCAGAGTGTGTGCTTGCATGCGTGTGTGTGTGTGTGTGTTCACTGTATGGGGCGGCTTGTCTGCTTTTTGTCGCAGCGTTAGAGTGTGTTGATGGAGATGTTTTGTGAGTTTGTGTCATGTTTGTTTCTTGCACCTTCACGCTCTGTTAATTTACACACCAATGCAGCTAAAACATCTCGAGGGGATGTAACACACTGTCTGTTAATTAAATGAAATTCACTTAGAGAATGTGTTGCCAGCCTTCAACTTCTTCTAAGGTCTTCATTATTGATATCTGTATAAATGCTGCCTCTCCATTGTCCTCAGAGACAATGTCTGCCCTGCTGTAGTCCACTTTTTGTTTCTTTTCAGTCTGAATATGTTTCTTAGAATCATGCTGAGATTCTTAATGACCCAAGTGTTCCCAAAGATACCTTGTTCCTTATTCATGTACCAATTCTAAGAAAGATATTTGCCTTGAACTTGGACTTCTTTGTTTTCTTCCCCTAGCAAATCAACTTGAACTGAATATCAAGTCCTTTAAAGAATATGTAACATTGCTAACTTAATCTATGTGTTAAACTTATGTTTTATGTCACATTAGTGGCAAGGCTCTATGGATTGCAATGCTGGTCTCGCGGTGGTTGTCGGTTCACCACTAAAACATCTCAACTATTGGATGATGGAAATTTGGTACAGTTATTCATGGTCCCCAGAAGATGAATCCGATAGACTTTGGTTCACAGAAATATGGAGATTGTCTCACACATTCAAATTAATTTTGCCTGTTGGAACACCTGTACTATGTAAATGACAGAATTTTCTAAAACAACTGAGAGTCTGAAATTTCTGATCTCATCAACAGTGTTGCATTTAATACCAACCATTTTTTTGTTATTATGTTGTTTATCTGTTTGGTGTTTTTGTATAAAGCTAGCGCTGTGATTCTGCAAATTTCTTTTTACTGTGTAGCCCACGTATGTGTCATATTTGTATTATATGTTCCTGGTATTAATGATTTAGGCTGTATATTGCTTACTTTTGGCTACGGGTAAGGTCAATGGTATTAACTGCGTTTTTTGTTTTTTCTGTTTCATAACTTGTTCATTCGTTCGTGTGGCAGTGTCATCTTGTGTCGTGCTGGTTTGGTTGTAGCTCGTTGACTGCGCTTTGGTTTGTAGCACTTGTTCTGTGTGGTAGTGTTACTTTGTGTTGCGCTGGTTTGTAGCTACCTAGCTGCGTCTCTAGGGAGAGCTTATTTTGTGTGCTGCCTCCAGTAACTTTAATTGTTTGAGTCCTTTTGGTAATTGTAGTAATTTCACTATGGACTTTGATTTGCAGGGGTTTAGTGAAGCTCCTACAGCAGAACTGCTTTTTCGTTGTACCAAAGCCCAGCTCATGGCTATTGCAGAGCACTACCATATTGGAATTGCTCCAAGGTCTCGGAAGAAAGATGAACTGATTGCCGAGATAGCCAATGTACTCGTTGAGCAGGGAGTATTGCCTAAGGAGTTTAGCCAGTCTGATGAGCCAGACTTGAGTGACTCTGTTAGGTTGCTTGGCAGCAGGCCAGAGCAGGTAAAGTTGCAGACTCAAGATGATCCATCTGTACGTTTACAGGAATTGGAACTACAGTTCAGGATGAAACGGCTAGAGGTTGAGGCAAAGGATAGAGAAGAGGTGAGGAAGTTAGAAATGGAGAGGTTGTGATTTGTACATGAGGAGGAAATGAAGGAATTAGAGTTTAGGTCAAGATCTGAAATGGCTGGTTCTCATACATCTTCTGTCTCCCCTCCTCGATTTGATGTTGGTAGGAACATAAGTTTAGTTCCTCGTTTCTCTGAGATGTGGAAAAATACTTTTCCCATTTTGAGTATGTAGCCACCACTTTGGAGTGGCCTAAAGATGTCTGGACATTATTGTTGCAGTGTGTACTAACGGGTAAAGCTCAGGAGGCCTATTCCTCATTAACACTCACACAGAGCTCAGATTATGAGATTAAGGCAGCCATCATGCGTGCCTATGAGTTGGTTCCAGAGGCCTACAGGCAGCGTTTTAGAGGTCATCGTAAGGTTGAGAAGCAGACATTTGTGGAATTTTCCAGAGAGAAGGAAATTCTGTTTAATAGGTGGTGTACATCTCAAAGGGTTGAGACCATGGAGCAACTTCAACAGCTGATTCTTCTGGAAGAGTTCAGAAGTTGTGTCCCTGAGGTGGTTGCCACCTATCTGAGTGAACAGAGAGTGTCTAAGGTGGAAGAGGCTGTGCTTGCTGATGAGTATGTCTTGGCTCATAAAGCGGTTTTTAGTGATAAATCTCATGAGACTAATGCTGGGCTTACACCAAACGATTTTCACAGTCCCAGACTAAAAACTGAAAGTCTTTAGTAAATCTTAGGAGTTTTACTGGAGTCACAGCGCGCTCCCGTCATCTTGATCGTTAAGTTTAAGGTGGTAATCTGTGCTGTTTCCTATCAGTCTTTTCCTAGTCTTGGGCTTGCGATAATATCAAACACGTTTTGATATTATTGCAAGTCTCAGTGACGTAACACAATCAACAACCAATAGATGAGCTCTGACAAAAGCGGAAACAGGAAACCTGACATTCAGAACAAGAACAACAAAAATGGACGAACAAGAACCGGTGATGAAACGTCGTAGGTGGACCGCCCAGAAAGAGGAGCGGATGGTGGAGCTGTGGGCAGATCAGCCCTGCCTGTTCGATATCAACTGTCCAACATATCACGACAGAGTGGAAAGGGGGGGAAAAAATGCTAAAAGAATCTAGTTGTAGTCTTGTAAATAGTGACCCTGCAAGATTCACAGTCTTTGTAAAATCTCAGTCTGAGACTAGGCTGTGACTAAAAACTCTAAACACTCGTCTTTAGATGTGAGCAGGTGTGAGCTGATAGTTTTCCAAGAGTCTTTTCCAAATCTTTTCCAAAGTCTTCTGATGTATGGGTAGCATAAGAGTTATGCTTCCCCTCACACTCCTCGCGTTAAAACTGGTAGCAATGGTGCTGGTTCTTCAGTTTTTGCTATAAAGGCTTCTAGTTCTAGCAAGGGAAACTCAGAATTTGTTTCTATTGTAAAAAGCCTGGTCACATTATAGCAGACTGTCATGCTCTCAGTAAAAAGCCAAAAGCCGCTAAGCCTGTAGGGCTGATAGCTTCAGTACCATGTCAGTTGCCTATTGTAGAAGATGATGATTCCAGTCAGTCCAGTAAAGACAGCCTTGAGCATGACCCCTTTGCACCATTCTGTATGGAGGGCTCAATGGCCATTTCTGAGGCAGAGAAGCTTGTCCCAATTCGGATTCTAAGGGATACAGCAGCTGTTCAGTCTTTGTTATTAGAGGGAGCTTTGCCCCTCTCAGAGGAAACTTCTACTGGTGGAAGTGCTTTAGTACGAGGATGTGGAATGACCTCGCTTAAAGCCCCAGTGCATAGGGTGTATTTGCAGTCTGGCTTGGTTACATGCCCTGTGGCAGTGGCTACTCGCCCTCAGCTTCCTGTTGAAAAAGTAGACCTGATTCTGGGTAACGATCTGGCTGGTGGGGAAGTGTTTCCTGTGCCCATTGTTGTTGATAATCCAACTGGCTCTGTAGTTGATGATAACCAGAGTGATCCATCATCCCAGTTACCTACAGTGTTTCCTGCTTGTGTTGTAACTCGTGCCCAGTCACGCAAATTTGAGGATGTGGTGAACCTTTCAGAAATGTCTATGGCTCTGCCTGGTGAACCTGTAGAGTCTATATCTGCTGATCTTTCTGCAACTGCTGAGTTAACTGGAGATAAGCAGTCCATTAATCCTACTGTAACAGGGTCCACTGAGGTTACAGTGTCTTGTCCTGTCACCTTGCCTGTTGAGTCTGATACCCTGCTAAAAGTTGGCAGGGAGCAGCTCATAGCCGCTCAGAAGGCCGACCCTTCCTTGGCTAAGTGTATCTCAGCAGTGTTGCCTAAAGACAAGATTGGCACTTCTCATGTTGCTTACTACTGGGAGGATGGAATCCTTATGCGCAAGTGGGCTCCTTCAGCTGACGATGACAGTGGGTGGAATACTGCCTACCAGGTTGTGGTTCCCTCTGGTTACCGTGCGCAGATACTGAGCTTAGCTCATGACAATGTTCTCACCTAGGGATAACTAAAACCTATTATCGCATACTGAAGCATTTCTTCTGGCCTGGTTTGAAAACAGATGTCTCTAAGTATTGCCGCTCTTGTCATGCATGTCAACTGGTTGGGAAACCAAATCAAGTGATTCCTCAAGCTCCACTCCATCCTATTCCTGTGATGGGCGAGCAATTTGAGAGACTCATCAGACTGTGTTGGTCCATTGCCTAAGTCAAAATCTGGTCATCAGTATCTCCTGACTTTAATGTGTGCTGCAACTCTATACCCTGAGGCAATTCCATTGCGTTCGCTGAAAGCTAAGGTGATGAAGGAATTGATGAAATTCTGTACCACTTTTGGGTTGCCAAAGGTCATTCAAACAGACCAAGGTACTAATTTCATGTCTAAAGTGTTTGCTCAGGTGTTAGAAGTGTTGGCTGTGAAGCATCAGATCTCCAGTGCCTATCATCCTGAGAGTCAGGGGGCGCTGGAGCACTTCACCAGACCCTTAAGACTATGTTGCGTGCCTATTGTCTTGAAACTGGTAAGGAATGGGATGAGGGCATACCTCTCCTGCTTTTTGCTATTAGAGAAACTGTTCAGGAGTCATTGGGTTTCAGTCCTGCAGAGTTGGTATTTGGCCACACAGTTCAAGGCCCATTGAAATTGCTACGTGAGCAGTTGATTGGAGATTCTTCTCCTAGCCAAAATATGCTGGACTATGTCAGTTATTTCAAAGAGCGTCTTCACCATGCCTGTCAGGTAGCGAAAGAGGCATTAACAATTTCCCAATCTAAAATGGAGACGCACTTTGATAAGAATGCTGTCCAAGACTTTGGCACCAACAAACACGGAGAGCTCCAGGAGCTGGAACTGGGAACAGCAAGGCCATGCTTTTGTAGATACTCAACCTCTTCCTTCATTTGAGCTCTTTTTGGGGGGTTCACACGGTAAGCATGCTGCTTAATGGGAACGCAATCACTAACATCAATGTCATGTTGCAAGACAGTGGTTTGTGTAGGTACATCTGAAAATAGTGCCTGATGTTTTTCAATCAACCCCACAATGTCACTCTTATGGGACCCAGAGAGGTGAGACAGATTAGTCTCCAAATCACTTAGCACTTGGGAATTCTGCAGTCGAAGTTTTCAATCTGGAGACTCAGTGCTGGCTTTCCTTCCCATCTCTGGTTCAGTACTGCAAGCTAGGTTTGCAGGTCCTAATGTGGTAAAGCAAAAACTGAGTGAAATAGATTATGTGATTCGCACCCCAGACAGGGGACGTAAGACGTGTGTGTGTGTGTGTGTGTGTGTGTGTGTGTGTGCCATGTGAACATGCTGAAGCCTTATGTTGCTAGGTCTAGTGAAATGGTTATATCCACTTCAGCTGAAGTGTTGCCTGTAGCTTTGACCTCAGTGTTGCCGTCCTACTCTCCCCGGGAGGATGAGTTAGTGATTCAAGACGCCCCTGTTATGTGTGCTCAACTGCAGAATTCCCAGTGCTAAGTGATTTGGAGACTAATCTGTCTCACCTCTCTGGGTCCCATAAGAGTGACATTGTGGGGTTGATTGAAAAACATCAGGCACTATTTTCAGATTTACCTACACAAACCACTGTCTTGCAACATGACATTGATGTTGGTGATTGCGTTCCCATTAAGCAGCATGCTTACTGTGTGAACCCCCCAAAAAGAGCTCAAATGAAGGAAGAGGTTGAGTATCTACAAAAGCATGGCCTTGCTGTTCCCAGTTCCAGCTCCTGGAGCTCTCCGTGTTTGTTGGTGCCAAAGTCTGATGGGACACCACGCTTTTGTACGGATTTCAGGAAAGTAAACGGTGTTACCAAGCCATGTCACAAAGTTAGACTTGCTCAAGGGCTACTGGCAAGTGCCCTTGAAAGCTCGTGCTTCTGAGATCTCTACATTTGTTACCCCAGACAGTTTCTTGTAGTATACAGTCATGGCATTTGGCACATGCAATGCCCCAGCCACCTTTCAGCGCCTAATGCAGAGGATGTTGGCTGGAGTGGCAAATTGTGAGGCCTATCTTGATGATGTGGTGGTCTACTCTGCTGATTGGCCATCTCATGTGGAAACCCTATCCACTGTGTTTTAGTGCTTGCAAGACGCTTCTCTCACCTTGAACCTTGCCAAATGTGAGTTTGCTAAGGCTACAATCACCTATCTAGGCAAGCAGGTTGGTCAAGGCCAAGTGTGTCCAATAGATGCTAAGGTAACCGCTATCGCTAACTTCCCTGTTCCCACTACTAAGCAAGAGTTGCATCGTTTTCTCGGCTTAGCTGGTTACTACCGAGGGTTTTGCCATAATTTCGCCTCCATTGTTTCCCTGTTGACAGACCTCCTCAGCCCTACTAAGAGTTTGGTTTGGGAAGCAAAGTGCGAGCAGGCATTTCAGGCTGTAAAGACTCTTCTCTGTAGCTCCCCAGTGCTGTCGGCTCCAGACTTTGCAGTGCAATTCAAGTTGGAGGTTGATGCGAGTGGTTCTGGAGCTGGTGCTGTATTGCTGCAGGAAGATTCCTTTGGCATTGATCACCCGGTGTGTTACTTCTCCAAGAAGTTCTCTGCCACCTAACGTAAGTATAGCACAATTGAAAAAGAAGCCCTAGCAATGCTCTGGGCCCTCCAGCATTTTGATGGTTTTTACAGACCACAACCCTCTGTTTCTAACTCGGATGTACAACCATAATCAAAGGCTCATGCATTGGGCCCTGATGGCCCAGAACTTCAATATAGAAATCCGGCACAAAAAGGGGCGTGGCAATGTTGTGGCCGATGCCCTCTGACATGTACTTTAGGATGACACCAGTATGACTTTCTTCTTAAGGGAGGGGGTGTTACTTGTTGTTGTTGTTTGTGTCTGTTCTGTGTTCTAGGTGCAGCTCCATGACATCTAACGGAACACACCTGTGTGTGTGTGTGTGTGTGTGTGTGTGTGGTTGTGGGCCGGCTCTATATAAGTGGCTCCTTGCTGCCCTCACTCTCTCTCTCTCTCCCTGGCACAAGACCCATCTACTTTGTTTGTTCTGTTACAATAAATGGTGCATTCTTTTGGCATTTAACCTGGTGTGGTGTCCCTCCTTATGTTGCGGCCTTCGAGCCAGTTATAACAGTGGGTAATGTAGGAGCCAGGTTTTGGCAAGGAAGAATGCTTGGAATAAAAAAACAATATCTCTAGTTCTGCAGCATCCATTTGGATCTGTATATTTTAACTGTCTGACAACCCTCATACCTATTGTTTAACCTTAATATTAACGAAATTGCATTTTTTCCATAACTTCAAGACTGGATGTTAACTTTTTTTAATGGAACCTGAACTAACCTGAAGTCATAATTATTGACTTTGACACAGCTACTACTCAAATAAACTATAATATCTTGGATCTCTATTGATAACCCAGATTTCAGAAATCTTGGTGTCCTTTATGTATGATTGCCTCAGCTTAGATAACTAACATATTCGTAATGTTATTTTACATCTTGTGGGACTATCTAAGTTCCCAATTTTTCATTATATCTGCTTTCACCTCTTATGGTGTGGTATGGGCTATTGCACCTGTACACCTTGTACGCCTGTTTCATCCAGCAAAGTCTTTCCAGAGAACAGTAAGTACAAAATGTAGCTATCCATTTTTAGAGGTATAACGTTCAAGATCAAAAAATTGCTTTTGTGCAATCACTTCTTAAAGTTATCTCTCTAAACCAGCCACATACTCTGCTCTATGAGTGTTGCAGACCAGCCTGTTATGCACAGAACATAGGCCAGACACCTACAGTGATTTGTCTCAGTGGGAAGAGAACATTTTCACACCCTGAGTCTCCAGTGTGAATACTTTCACCCCAGCACTCAGCTTGGCCTTGCAGCCCTGAGTCTCTCTTGGCTCATTGCCACCGTCACTAATACAGCTAACCTTTCTATCATAACAGAGCTTCACGCAGACACACTGCAGTTATTAACCTCTGCAGCAGTGCCTCCTTCCAGGGCCTAATTGCTGCCAATACCATGTTACAGCTCAATCCAATAAAGATTATACGTGCTGCGCCAAAAGGACAAATTGTTCGCTAGATTCACTCAGTTCGCTCATTTGGTCCTTGTTGGACATAAAGTTATGTGAGCCGAAGCATATTGAACATGGTAGTAATATTCTTGGATATGAGCCCCATGATTAACTATTTCAAAGGAGGGAGGAGTAGAGACAGAAGCACAGAGGGGAAATAAAGGAAAAGGGGATATAAAAAAGAGAGAGTAGAGAGGAGGGAAAGAAAATATGAGAGGAACTGCAAAAGATACCAAATAATTCAATGGATTATGTATATAAATGTACAAACATCATAAAAATGCTATTGTTTTGTAGTCTAAAGTGGAGTCAAGGAATGTAAAAGAGGATGCTTCCACACACTTAAATCCATGAAATGTCCTTATAATATTGGTATGCTCATGTCTAGATGACTACGATTGTGATGTTGCTTGTTAGCGCACTTCCCTGTCTTACAAAACTCATCTGCACTTAGGTTAGGTTATGTTTATATCCTACTAATGTATTTCGCCAATTACACTTTAAGGGTAAACATAATTGCTGCCTGGATTATGTTCCCTGGCAACATAGGAAGTGTAACATTTATGGATTACACTGAGTTCTTGTGAGAGAAAACACTAGCTCTCCACAATATTTAACCATATTTAAAACTGGACGCCACGTTTCTTTTTGATCTGGAGCATCAGAAACTTTTCTTGCATGCTTCTTAGGTTTTTCCTCCATACTCCTAGTTGCTGTAGCCTACTCTGTCGCTACAGTTGCTCCCCTCAGCTCTGGCAAACCAGAGCCATGTAAAGAGAACTATCTGAAGTCTACGTGAATCATGTGAGCATCAAGCATTTTGATCTCTCTCTACATGGCTCTGGTTTTACTACCAGTGGTCCAGCGCGGGAATGTCGCCACACACACCAGATTTAAAAACTCTGGTATACTGCAAAATACAGAGAGATTGACCTGGCGGTGATAGACTTAATCAGCACTGTGTGAACTCGTCTGGCAACGGCCTGAATGTAACAGACGTTCATTTATATGAAAAAGTCCTGCACTCTAGTTTTAAGGGAAGGTGGTCGGGGTGGATAACAGGTACATGCAAGGTAGGACTGTGAGATGTTCACATCCTGAACCAGAGTTCACATCCTGAGTCATGCATGTGGTCAGGTGTAGGCAACAGAAGCAGTTTGGTTAAGGTTAGGGAAAAATCAAGGATAAATCAAGTAAACACATCCTGTCTCGTGCTTAAAGTGTAACTGCACCCTCAAATTCTGCTAGAACCGTCTCTCCCACCAAATTAAAAAAATGCAACGAGTGAGGGAACAACAACTGTAGGAGGTGCGGCCTTGTGGCTGCGTAGTGTGTGGGTCAGGGGACACGGGGGAGACTGACACTGGTTAGAGTCTTTTTTTATATACATTTCATGACGTAGACAGGTCCCAACCGGTTGACTCTATGTCAGCATTGACCTCACAGGTTCAGGGCTGATTTAAAACAGTAGATGACGTGTTAAGACATTTTCAACCCATGATTTTATACATTCGATAAGAAATGTCAATATTAACACCAGCATTAATGTGTTTCACCACAGTGCAGTCATATCATTTAGTTTACAGCTCAAAAAACATGTTTAAGTGTGCAGTACCTCTTTAAGTCACTGTTGACTTTTTCAATATTGTGGTGTCCCTCACAGTATTTACTGAGGCAACAGGTTCATGGACATCAGTCGACGTTTCTGCATGTTTCTGCAATTTTACTGGTCTTATTGTGTTTGACATTTTGTTTTATGGCGTTCCCACCGAGCGTCATTTCAGTCAGTATTAGGAGCTGCAGATTCGGGTGATCATTTTCTGTAGCTTCATCACTAAAAGCAATTGTCACATTGTTATTCTAAAAATATAGATTACACGTGAAGTTTATCCATTAGTGGCGCTGTAGAACAATGTTTTGATGAGCCTTATTGTTTGTAAGTCATGTTCTAGCAGCATGCGTATGAGAACACACATGCAAGCCACCGGCACAGGACAGGGATGCCGTGGTACACATTTCTCATCACTGTAAAAAGAAAAGAAAAAAAAGGAGACCTTCAGCTGATGTAAACAATACAGATTTCAAAACATTAAAAAAGGTTTAGCGGTTGTTTCATAAGCTTTGTAGGCAGAAAAAAACTCAGAAGGATACCTTTAAGTACAGACACCATTGCTGTGTACCATATTTAGCCAGCAGTGTCAGCCAGATGCCAATGTGTTAATGAACAGTTTTAACATACTGTGCTAAAAATGGGGCTAGTTTCACCTGTGTGGGAGCACTGCAACAGTATCTTCCCAAATCACTCACAAACTAAATTGTCTATGGTTTAAATTTGTACATGTCCTCCTCCCTATAGTCGGTGTAACCTCCCACATCCGAACACACAAACACACACACACAGACTGTAATTGGCACCGACTGAAAAAAGCAGGCTACAAAATAAGAAAACAAAACCAGACGGGGTAAAGGGAAAAGGGAAAGAGGGAGAGAGGAAATCCTACTGAGGAATAAGAAAGAGGCATGAGATAGCCAAATGAGCTTCAGGTGGAGTTCAGTTGTTGAGTGAAAGTGATTGAGTGCTGTTTTAATGGGAGAGTGGGCGGAAGTGGAGAGGCAGAGAGGCTGCATGCCATGGCCAGCTCAATCAACACATACTGACTCTGCTCTCTCCGAGCAAATTTCCCCACTACAGCCAACTATTCCCCCTCGAAAGCTATCACCGAAACCTATGCAGCATCATTAAATCAGCCAGAGCATCGGTGCAAAGCACTGTTAACATGAATACAAATTACACCAGTCATTAAAATACATCATTAAATTACGCTGATGCTCATCACAAGTTACATCCTTAAAAATGGATCTGCGCCTTCCCCCTGAAATAAACAGAAATGAATAGACACACAAACAGACACCTCTGCATTGCTGGAGCCATCACTCCTTGGCTAATATAAATGGCGAGAGCTATGACATTGGAGATGTTGCAGCAGTCTTGTTATGGGCTGAGGAGGGAATCTGATGCGTCCTGGTTAGTATTCCAGTGTTTTGTTGTTGGTAGATCTGTTACAGTGACAGAGAGCTGACAATATAATTATTTCCCCTGTGGGAGCTGACTCCTGGTGATTAGGTGGCAGTGCTGTGATATGTGATGCAGATGGTGATGAGGAGTAGAAAAAGTGTGTGTGTGTGTGTGTGTGTGTTTACATGTGAATGTGCCTTTATGGTCAAGTTCATGAATAAACATTTCATCACAAGATTGCAAAATACGCAGTGATGGTGTGTCATAATCTGTTGACGCGAAACAAAATGTCCCTCTGAGATTTCATGTCAGGATATCATGTGTAATTGTGTGTGTGTGTGTGTGTGTGTGTGTGTGCATGTGCATGCATGGACACACACATTAATGCATGTGCGCGCTTGCGTCTTTGTATGTGTATGTGCACTCATGTGATTAATTGCGCCGCAGCAGCATCCAGTGTCATTCGCATCTTTATCTCAAGGTTACAGAGTGATGAACCAAAGAAGATAAGCAGGCAGTAAACAACAAATGCTTTACAAATTACCGAGCCCTTTTCTGGTGTTCACCCCCCCAAAAAAAATCTGATTTGGGGAAAGTAACAGATTTTAAATGGGAGGGTGTGCATGCAGTCAAATGTCAAAAGTGAAGAGAGAGAGTGCAGGAGAGACAGCAGGGAAAAGGAGACCAAAACATACAAGAAAGAAGGAGGGAGGGAGTGAAAAGCCTTGATGCTCCGTGTTTTTTTATTCCCTTGTCTGTCTGCATGAGCGACAGAGATCAGAGATGGAGAAATGTCACTTAGCAAGCATTAGGCTACCACTTTTATCTCCCCTTAGATCAAAGAGATGGGGGGAGGGACTTTTAAAAAGAGTTTTAAAGGGCTGCGAGCCTCCCTTTGCCTTTGAAATCATCCCATCACTCATTTTTATCAGCACTGAACATGTAAAACACGTCTCGACTCTACATCTGAAAAAAGAAAAAAAGAAAGTCAGAGATTTCCCTGAATCTGAACTTTAAAAATTCTCCAGCTAAATGGAGGCCAGATTCTTATTCCTGGTTTTTGCGGATGGAGAGATGTGAAGCTGTGACCTCGCCTGCTGTTAGAAGGTGGAGAGTAAAGCTGAGAGAAGTCAGACTATTTTATCCTGGTTCTCTTTAAACATGTTGTCCATCCCTCTACCCATCCACAACCAGTGTTTGGACTTGGCCAGGATTATTTCCTGAAAATTGACAACCCAAATAGTTGTTAGCTGTTATATCTCACTGTATGTTATTATTGCATCTGTCTGTAATTACAAGACTTGTCATATATCCAGGGGATAAAATCTGTCATCTTTAGCAGGGACTTGTGATTTATGTTTTATACAATCTGTTTTGTTTTCCTTCATGTTGTTTCTTTCTTGATGTTGTTATGCAGAATACAGACCCCAGGAAGACTAAGTGATTACTGTGTTTTCAGCTACTGTAACAAGAATCCCTAAACAGTCAAACAAATAGCAATGTAATGATGTCTTCAGTTACAACAGCAAGTGCAATTTCATGTCTGTATTTTGCAGTTCGTTTTTATTAGCTGCAAACAGCCAATGGACGTGTTGTCCCACTCGCAGTACAGACGCAATGTGTAACGACACGCACACACTCCACATGTGTAGCTAATGTGTCTGTCTGGAGGAGAAAACAATTCATCGCTCTCCATTGACTTCTGTCTGCTAGCAAACAACAGAAACATGCCTAAAAGCTGCTGTGTGGTGGGATGAACTACCAACAGGGTGAAAAACCCAGAACTAAGCTTTTGTTTACAGTTCAAACTGTGATTGACGATTATCACGTCTTTAGAACTTACCCACATCTCCAGCCGTTTCACCACATCTTCTGCCAGGCCCTCTCCTTTACACTCAGTGTTATGTTATATATGTGTAACATCAATATTAGGCAGATGCTATTAGCACCCAGGTGTCCATAGCTAACAATGCTATTTGCACCCGGGGTGAAATGGCCCTGTCGTCAAAAACCACCCGCGGCCGACAATAGATGATCTGTGGCCCGCACTAAACCCCCACGGCCGAAAATAGACAACCGCAACCACCCTCTGCTGACACTGCATGTGGGAGAAGTTAACCTTGAGAAGTGCCTAAACCTAACCAAACTGCGAGCGTTTCACAACGTTAACCACATGTTAGAAAGCCTTAGGTTTACGAAATGGACAACCGCGGCTGACGCTTAACACACGCGGACGACACTCACGCCTGGTGTAAATAGCCAAATAGTTGCCGTGTGACTGTTCGCACCGGGGTGCAAATAGACACTCCATTAATAATTGTTTCAGCACGTGTGAATTTCCAGCATTGTCTTCCAGCATCAAGTTGATACATTGTGAATGTGTGAGGATGCTTTTGTCCATAGTTTGTGTCCTCAGAGTCTAGTGTCAGTTCTCCTCTATCTGAATCTGTACATTGACTCTGCATACACTTCACGCCATTCTAGTTAAATGTATTAGAGATTAAACAATTAGATGAATAATCCATTAGACAATTGACAAAATTAATGAGCAACTATTTGGATAACCAATTAAGTGCTTCAGTAATTTTGCTAGAAAATGCCAAACATTTGCTGCTTGCAGCCCCTCAAATGTGAAGATCTGATGCCTTTCTTTTTCATCTATTTCAACTGGACATCATTTGGATTTTGTACAGATGCTCAGATAAAACAAGCAATTCAGATATGCAACCTTGGGCTATAATAATGGAGAATTTGGACTATTTTCTGACATTTTATTCATCAGTCATTAAAACCTAAAATGGATATGTCCTACTAACAAGAGGTGTCGGTGTTGCCAAAGGCTGATCTACAGTAGCTTATGCTTCTATGCCACAGAACTGTTGTCGCCCAAAAAAAAAAAAAATAAACAATAAAATAAAAGCACCTGTTGCTGTCTGCAATGTTGTCAACTCCTACACATAAGGGTTTCTAAAAATCAAAAGAAACATTGTTGCATTTGGGTGCTGCAGCCCTTTATTACAATCAACGTGAAGGGAATTTGTTGATAAAATAAAAGAGATAGCATACAACCCCCCTCCACACATCCTCTTACTATTACTGCAATGGTCACTGTGGCCAGAGCTCTCTTAAATGACTAAAAGTAAAGCAAAATCAATACATAGTGACAGAATAACTGAATCAAATAACTCACAGACCATAACCTGTGCCCTCTAACCACAGAGAAAAGATGTTGCGGTTTGCCATTTTGGCAGCAGGGGGAGGACCCAAAATGCAGACAAGCGAGGAGGCTGAATAAGTCCAAGGATTTATTCGCATTAACCAAAACTCACACGAACTCAGGAACAGACACGTAGGGAATAACCATCCATAACACACAAGGAATCAAACAGAGGGAAACACAGCGATAATCCACAACACACGAAGAACCAAACGCAAGGAAACACAAGTCAATGACACGACAGAGAACAAAAGGAGAGGACCGGTATATATAGGGAAGAGACAACGAGGGAATCAGGGGCAGGTGAGTCACAAGACACAGGTGAAAACAATCAAAACTGGCGGGAAAACAGACAATGACAGGAAGTAAAAAGGCACACAAGAACACAAGACCAGGGAACTTCAAAATAAAGCAGGAAACACACAGTCCAACACAAGAATCCTTGGGATCATGACAAAAGAATGGAGTCTGAATTTGCTCTAAATTTGCTTTCTCTTGCCGAGCAGCAGTAGAGTAGCGGCACTGAGACCTCCATAATGGCTACATGTGTCAGAAATAAACTTATAAATTGAGAGGTTTTTCATGCAGCGGTACTGTGCACTCACCTGCTGAAACACAACAATCTTGCAAACGCGTTCAGAAGATTTATTTATGTCTACAATGTTCTTTCTTGGGAAAAAAAAGAGAGAAGAAAACAAGAACAGAAAGCCCGGAGCCTGTTGGATTTTCTGGTTACACATTACCTACCTGCACTTACACGAATCCCTTGACTAGCCAAGAAGATGAAAGAGAAGAAACAATATATCAAAATATCACCTCTCCTTGTTTTTACAGACTGTGCTGCTGTCACAGTATAACATCCAAACTGCTCCGGTGGAACTGCTTAGCGTTGGACGGCAGACTGCTGTGGTCATCCAGGCATATCATCCAGATGTTAAGAGGGTGCAACTGTATACTGTAAATGTGAGGTGGTGATAGTGGGGCTGGCCCTGCATGCTCATCAAACCTTCCCAGATAAAGATAAAGATAGAGTACATTATCCTATCAGGTGTAGAAACACAACCATATGGAATACAAAGTATTTGAGGGCACATTATTTGTATATACTGTGATTTCCTTTATGTACCTTTTTGTATATGTAGCCTAGATATATTTATCTGTGTATACATTTAATATGGTGTGATATGTCACGTGTGCTTGTAACATGGATTATGGGTATTTAAGATGGCGACTCTCTGTTTATCAGAAGTCTGAGGAAGTCAGAGCAAATAAAATCCTGTTAACGGGAGCTACTTGGTGTGCTGATCTATCTGTTTCAACTTTGCGTAGAAACACAACCTCCCAGGATGCTTTAGTCTTGTTTTTAATAATATAACTCACTTTGTCATTAAGCCGCCTAAATGAATACAAAACCTTTCACGTTTATGAGTAAAGATGTGCTAAATCTGAGAATCTATTAAAAAAAATGTCTATTTTGCACATATTCTTTTTCATTTTATTTATTTTCAGGGACAATGCACTTTGATCAACATCACTGTAAATGTGCCAGTGTTAGCCAAAAGGCTAATTTTCAACTGTTGTCCCTCGGCCTGATGTCAAATTAGCCATTAAAACAACAATAAAACGCACAACATTTAAAATAAGAACAGGAGAAAGCAAAACATGAAACAGCTGAACAGGATAAAGAGCTTAGAGGAGTAAGGCAGCATCGTGCAATGTAGGACATGTAAAGTGCAGGCAATTAATACAAAGCAATGTTAAGCAGACAGTCAGCACAGGCTGTTAGAACATGACAACATATAATCACATTACATTACAGAAGACAGAGGTAAAACCAGAAGGGACAGAATCTGACAAACACAGATAAAAAGCCAAGCAAACGAGAGCAGACAAGGCAAACATGCAGTGACTCTGTATCAGGGCAGGTCTGGGTGCTTTGGAACCAAGTTTTAAGATTATATGCAAAGGAACAGTAAGAGTCACTATATTGTCTATTTAATGGAAGGATGTGATGTGTCGCTCATCAACGAATCGTTCATTTGAAATACTATTTGATATGTAAGTAGTAACGAGTCGTCTCAGAGAGTCATTCGTACATTTTGGCCACGCCTGCGCAACAATAATAATGCATGAATTTCGTTTTTCTCACGTGACAGCTGACTGGTTTGGGTCATTAATTTGTTAGTCTTTAGTTCATTTTTCACGTGACAGCTACACAGGCTCAGTATTGGACAGAAATGAGTAGTCCCCCACACCCCCGTCTACTGTACGAAATGAACGAATGACTCAAAAAAAGAGTAGTTCATTTTACTGAACGAGATTTAAAGAACTAAGTCACTAAAATGAACCGGTTGTCCCATCACTACAACACTGGGAAGGTCTTACTGTGAAAGCTGTCTAGCCAAAATATGTTTTCTTTGTAAAATAAAATCATTAAAATGTTTCCTGTGTCCTCACACATCCAGCAGTTGTGTTTCCTTTTGCCAGGACACTGATCATAGCAGTTGACAGTAACTGAGGTCCTCTTGAGGCCTTTTGAGGTGAGGGCATCTCAGAAAAGGTTTCTGATGAGGAACAGGAAAACACAAATTAGTTGCTGACTAGACTCCCTCTGTGTAACTTTAAAGTAAAACTAAACGGGTTAAACTAATGTCTGCTGCACTTACGGATTGTGTTTGATAGCATTTTATTGAATTCAAATCCACTTATTGAATCTGAATCCTTTCAAATACCCTAACAAACAATTGCACGCAACTAAAGGCTAAAATCACTACAACTCAAATATGTCTAATCACCTTTTGTTGACTGAGAGGGCAGAAACACTAGTTTTTAGTGGCAGCCTAGTTCATGTCCACAACCTGCACCTACAACCTCAAAACCAGATGAGCGGCAGAACGTTTGAAATGTTAAACCCATTCAATTAACAGCTGTAGCTCACTGCACTTCACAAGCTACTTACTCCAAATACTGAAGGTCCTGATTCAGAACTATTTAGGTGATCAGATTAAAATGTCGAAATGATATGAATCAAAGTTATACTGGGAGATTGTTTAATTGACAGGAGGTAATGAGCTGGATCATTTCTCTAGAGAAGAGTCGCCACTCTGTTGATGTTGAACCACATAAACAAACTCACTGTTGTACGGTGTTGTTACAGAGTGAGGTGTCTTCAGAGTACAGACATCAGCAGCAGAGATCACAATAACCAGAGAATGGACACACTTCTCATTTTAGCAGAATTAATATTAGCTACAGCAGATCTAATCTGCTGCCGGTGACGTCTGTCATTTTAACCAGCAACAGCGACTGTCGGCTAAAAATGACAAGCCGGCTGCTCGTATGTTTTCCATTGCTCTTTGCCAACAAAACAGAGTGAGGACAGATAAAATGTTTGATAAAAAGATTTGTTAGCATGGGGGCTTAACAATTGGGTATTTTGCCGACCGGGAACCAAATCCAAAATGGAGCCGGAATTTATCTGTAATTGCCATGGATGTATAAAGAGAACTGGATACAGCGTTGGAGGCGGGGCTCCGTTCATTCCCATGAAAGTAGCTCAGTGGCACACGAAACCAAAAAAGTTCAACTTGTGGCGCCCTGGTAGTTCACTGGGTAGAGCACAGGGATGGACAGGCCATCGGGCGTACCGGGCAATGCCCGGTGGGCCGACGCACATTTTTGGGCCGGGGCTGTCATAATTTAAAAAAAAAAAAGTTATAAATATTTTTTTATCGGCCGAAACACAGCCCATTGGTTGATTTTCTTTAAGGACATTGGGCTAGTCCAATGAAATCTCTCAGCCCTTCCCTCCCTCCTCGGCCCCCCCCTCCCCCCAGGCAAGGTGAACAAATTTTGCCATTAGAGTTCGACCGGAGAAGTGAGTGAATCCGTCTGGAAATGGATAGGCCGAAAAAGCAAAAGCGCAAGGGCGGTGCAGAGAAGCTGCGAGACAAAAGGCTAAAAAGCCTACAAGTGGATGCAGCGAAATGTGCAAAAATCTCAAGCATGTTTGCCACAAGTTCGACTGCATCAGTGGGGCCGTCGACATCAAGTGCAACAGTCCCGGCTAGTGCAAAGGCTGCCGCCGGAGTGGCACAGAGCAGTGAGCAGAGTAGCAAAATAGATGAAGGAGAAGAAGTAGCTGATTCGGAAGAGGAGGAGGAGGAGAAGGAGGAGGAGGAGGAGAAGGAGGAGGAGGAGGAGAAGGAGGAGGAGGAGGAGAGAGACGTGACTCAGGGACAGATTGAGGTCAGAATAGCTACCGTCAGTCCGGTAAGAAGTAGCCGAAATGTTAGCAGAATGAAGAGGGA
>VMKM01003312.1:0-40348 GCA_008360985.2 Macquaria ambigua | reverse complement strand
AACTCTGAATCTCATTTCCAGTCTTAAAGGTCCATTGGACACGGGGGACAAGGCTTCAATGTCTTCGCCAGGGTTGAGATTAAAAACAAATAAAGAGTATCCGTTCTGAAATTCCTCGCGGTTGATGCTTAGAGGTAAATCTTTAAGATGTCTCCCAGTGGCGATAAACATGTTGTAAAACTCTCTGACAGAAGTCCCTTGGTTAAATTGGGGTTGGAAAGCCTTGGCCGGAACCTGTCTGCCGTCCTGACACAGGGCCAGATATTCCACATCATTATGGGCAAAATTGAAGGGCGACAGGTCTCTTCTCCCCGTGAAGGCTTCGTGGTTAACCATCCCTACAACCACGTACTTTGGCATGGTACCCAGAAAGAGGTTCTCCTGGTTACATATTATAGAATTCTGAGGGATGGAGTAGGTTTTTACATTAATGCGTGATAGAGGGTATAGGGCGTTACCCCTCATTAAAGCAGACGCATGCCCTAAACGAACAGCGGGGGCAACGGTCACTTTTTCATAAAGAGAGACACGCCTAGTATTCTTAAACGGAAAGTCGAGTTGCCCGGTCCCATGAGGCAATAGTCATCGCTGGCGCGGGTCAGTTTAATTCTCAAGTCTACAGAGTTCAAAAGAAGCCTCTCGCAGAAAAATATGTCCCCGTGGAGAGGACCCAGCAGTTGAACCTCCCTAGAACCAGCTGTAAACCGACCTCTCTCATTTAGACCTCTGTTAGGCCCGTTATTGATCACTATAGAGTCTATAGCCCCGGCCGTGTCTTTGTAAAACAGGCCCGCGCTGAATTGTCCTTTGAACGTATCAGTTGAATAGTTGAGCAGAGTTTCGATCATAGCCCTGTAAGGGTGTGTGGCGCTAGACTGTGAAATCAACCTATCTCCTAGAGTAACGTCGCATTGGCTAAAAGTGGTATTCAGAGGATAGTTGATGAGCGTCACCGGCTCTCCGTCCTGCAGGTCGGTACCGTCCGCGTTCGTAATTTTCAGGCGGAGGTGCAACAATGTGTCGTTCAGATCCAAATACTTTTCACCGTCTCCGGGGATAAAGAACTCAATGGGGCCTCTATCGGTAATGGCAGATAAAGGTAAAACTTCCACGTAGACCTTATCTTCGATAGAAAGCTGCGTCATGGGGGCTGAAAATAAATCCAGCTCCCCCATAGTACACTCTGCGGATTTATGATGTAACAGAGCCATGGTTTCTCTTTTCTAAAATATGTCGCTGCTCCGGACTGAGCTCCTTCCTTTAGGTAGGTTTCTTCCGACTGATTTTCTCTTTTTTGAGTTTCTGCGTTTTTTACTTCCCTCTGTAACGCGATCTCCCGGCGGCCTCTTCCTCAGTCTCCGCGACAAAACCAGTATACCGCCTGATCCTTCTTGACTCTGGTTCTTGGCAAATTTCCCCATCGTCTGACTTATCACGTCGGAGGCAATGTTGGATGCGGCCGATTTCAGATGAGGTTTAGCAATGGCAAAACCTCTTTTCACCAGAGGGGATACAAAACGAAACAATTTTGACAATATAGAGCCTATACCTCGGCCGTACATGACAGGTGCTCCGTAAAAGCCGGGCAGAGTGCCGCCGACTTGATTTTCATAATAACTCACAAAACGATGAGGATCAGATCTCAAAGACACCTGCGCCATGATTGATCCCTAAGGCAAAGCTTTTACAGGCCTAAAATGCAGTTTCACGATAGTTTTCCCGTAGGTAAAGTTTACCGGGACGTTTTGATCCGTTTTAATCTCAATGTGAATGTTTTCAATATGTTTCTTAGCCACAGGTAGATAGTCGGCAGGGTTAAAACAGTGTGTGACTATGTCACCAAACGTCTACTTTAACCGTGCGCAGGAGAGGAGCGTAAGCGTCACCCACCATCTGATGACGGACCACGTCGCTATAACAGTAAAGCTGATAGAACCCCGACTTTATATCCGCCGGATAGGGAGCCAGTCTCACGTCGAACTTAATCCATTCTCCCGGTTTGAATCCCAGCATGCAAGCCACGGGTGGAAAAAAGCGTAGATGGTATTGACCTCCCGCTTGACATTCAAATCTTTTTTGAATCACGCTATAATTTAACTGAACATCGGTTCCAATTTTTTTAAGAAAAGCTTCCACCTCTTTCTCGAGCTGAGGCAGGTCCGTGTAATAACCTCCCCTAAACCTTTGGCGGCGGACCTCGGACTCTTGATTCTCGGGTTAGGTTTTCTCCTCCATTCAAAGTAGGCCTCATCTTGGGGAATGTTAAACCAGCTGTGCGGGTATGAAATCTCAGTCAAGGCTACCTGCCACGGGCCCTCTAAATTAATAAAGCCTAAAACTAGAACTTGTATTGTTTTTAAATACATCGAGGCTGGCGTTGGAGGGTAGCGTTACATAAAACCCCTCGCCTGACATTTGATCCATGGTGTAATGAAACAGATGAGAAGAGAAAGTAGGTTTTATACATTTTTCACTTGAGAGGCCTTGACCCAGCTGTTGAATTTTTCGGGCCAGTTTTCCAGTGTACTAAAACCTGTTTTTCACCCCCGACAGTACGTCGTCTCAGAATTTTCTCCACCTGATACAGCTTGTCTTTAGCCAATTTTACTTTTTGCAGCTCTGCCTCATAAAATGATCCCTCGATAGGTTCTCCGTCATAATCTTTGAGTTTGTATATGGGGGGAAACCGGGGAATGCAGTCGGATATCGTAAACACTTCGTCCGTAAAACTCTGTTCATATTTTTTGTCAAACACTCCTCTCAACTTCTGACGAGATCTCCTTTCTTGAAATTCATCTTTAATTTGTCCTTGTGACGGATGGGGAAAGTACCGTACAGGTTTTGAAACACTTGAAAGGCGTTCTCCGACGTCACCTGCATAGGCGTCATTTTTATACTCTTGTGATAGCTGTGGTTATAGCTATTCACCATGTCTTGTAAGACGTCGAGGTATCGCCGGGTGTTTTTAGCCGTAAAATATCTCCACATTCTGGTTTTTAGCGTGCGATTAAATCTTTCAATCACAGAAGCCTTTAGATCGCTGGCTGTGGCAAAATGTACGATACCGTGTTTCTTCATCAAAGCCTCAAAACTCTTGTTAAAAAACTCTTTACCAGCGTCCGTTTGCAGCTTTTCCGGAGTCTGACTGTCTTTTAAGACGGACTCAAAGTCCCTAGCCACCTCGGCGGCGGTTTTCTTCTTCAAGACACGTACGTAAGCCTTTTTTGAAAATATGTCTATGACCGTCAATAAATAATTAAACCCGTCGTTATGTTCTGCCAAAAAGCGTAGATGGTATTGACCTCCCGCTTGACATTCAAATCTTTTTTGAATCACGCTATAATTTAACTGAACATTGGTTCCAATTTTTTTAAGAAAAGCTTCCACCTCTTTCTCGAGCTGAGGCAGGTCCGTGTAAGGAGGTCCGAAGGAGGTCCGAAGCTGCCTGGATGTGCTGGGTTGTAATACACTTTTTTCATGAAATGTTTCTCCGCCATCCTATCGTCTTGCCTTTAGCAGTATCCGAGGTTTTACTGAAAAACACAGGCTCGAGGGTGCTTCTTTATTCAGTTCTTTATTAATCCATCGTTTACAAATTAAAAAACAATACAATGTAAAGGGTATTCATTTGTTTTTTTATTACCAACCATAAGCGTAACATAAGATAGCATATGTTTTGAGTATAAGAGTAATATAGTAGACTAACATTTTAACATCTTTAAGGCTTGGTCTAATATGGTGCAATCTAGAGTATTGAGAATAGCATAGTGTAATTCTTTCAATTGAATCGCAATATTCACAGACACATTGCTTTGCAGGTAAACACACACCACGTCAACAAACAAGGCATACAGGGTGAACAGATGGGAAACTTTTATATCAACCATATCTTTACTCCATTCTGTCACGATTTTTCCAAAAGTGTCTGACAAACAAGTTTCACTTATACAGAGGGTGCGCTGTACACTCGGTTCCCAGGATGAAGCATGGGCTCGTACTTTATCAAAAATGTTTTCCA
Source organism: Macquaria ambigua (assembly GCA_008360985.2). Lineage (NCBI taxonomy): Eukaryota > Metazoa > Chordata > Actinopteri > Centrarchiformes > Percichthyidae > Macquaria > Macquaria ambigua. The sequence continues at coordinate 36,330 of VMKM01003312.1, read as the reverse complement.
GTCGTTCGATTTCTGCATCTCTGACAAAACCGTCTGTATTGATGTGTTTAAAAACTCTGTTTTTAATGGCCCGTTCCAAAAGATCTATTAACTGACAAACAACATCACAATCCTCCACACAGCTAACAAGTTTTATCCAGTAATTACCCATTTTATTGATCTTTGTCCCAACAGTCCTTCATCACTCGAAGCTGACCTATTTTTACCACATCCTCCCCGATCAGGTTGTCGTACATGTCGTGGATAGCTTCGTAGATCTTCCTCGTTGATTTCAGTTCATGTAAAAGCGTCTCTGCGACTGTTTTGACTCTGACCTCGTCCGCTTGGATGTTGTGCATGCGTAACAGACACTGAATGGTAGGAATGAATCGGGGGGTCCAGAGTCTTTGCATCAGCCGGTAAAAGTTGGTCGAGTAGAAATCATCCTCGAGTATTTCCAAACACTCGTGTTGTCTCTGGCTGGGGTGGTTGGTCAGACAGCTGTGGCAGGCGTCTTTCCGGTAGTTACCCAGAGTAATGTTGAGCAGATGGAGCACGGCGGTTTTTACAACGTTGATGAACACGGAGGACACCCACCCGTCGACTTCATCTTCCTCGGGGGTTGCTTCTCCCGGAGGAGATGCCGGCGGGGGTGTGGGAGAGTCAGGCGCTTGGGACTCCTCAAATTCGATGTCAGTTTCGTCCGAGGCGGGGGAAGCGTCGAGTCATGCTTATCTGGAGAGGGTGGGTTCAGAGAAGGATCTGTCGGAGAAGGCTCTGTCGGAGGCTTCTTCACCATCCTCAGACGAATGGGCCTGGGACAATCACAAGTCAGCCCTTCATCGTCAGAAGAGTCAATCGATGGATGGGGGTCTCGCTCCCAGAAGGTTGTTAGACTGGTCTGACTCAGGTTCCATCCGGTGCTCTCCATCTTTTTCTCCTGTTGCTCGATGTCTGATTGTGTCGGGTTGTTTCTGTCGGTCGAGGTTTGACTGTGTCCCCAAAGGGGTACTCCTTATATTAAGTAGTTGGGGCTGTGGAGGCGTGGTTAAGGTTGTAGAGGCGTGGTGGAGGCGTGGTCTAAAAGATCATAGCTTTCTTTGTGACTAGAGCGTCCCTCCAGTTGTGACAGCTGTGAAAGAGAGAGGTGAATCTTTCAGCTTCTTCTTCCATCTTTTCAGACCAAGCAGCGACCGGCAGGTCTAACAATGTCCGAAATACCCCACAATCAGAATTAAAACACTCAAAGACGAAATGCTCTACAGCTTCCTTTTCCCCGGACTTGCGGAGGCTGACGCTGAAGAACCATCGACCAGAGGGTGAAGTTTTCGTCTGCCATACAGCGCAGGTAATAATTTTTCTCTGAGCTTCTTCGTCCTCCACGTCGAAAGATTCCAATCTTACTCGTTTAGCTGGTGTAGAGAGGGTTTGCTCTTCATCCGCCGTCTCCTTACTCCCTTGGAGATGATGCATCACCAGTTTCAGCACTCCCCAGTCGTTGGAAGTCAGCGTTGCTATGGCGGTCACAGGCTCCAACGTTTCACCTTCATCCAGCTGGTAAAAAAGATCACCAGTTTCGTACTTGAACACGTAGCCCCAGACTCCGCGTAGACCGTAGGGTTCTAAAGACCATTCTTCCTGCAGAGACTCGGGTGGAGGCACCTGAGTTCTACTCAAATAGACGATGCGTTTCTTCGGAGCATCCGTTAGTGAGGCTAATTCTTGATAGATTGTGACGGGCATCTCGCTAATGAGCGCCACAGCGGGTCCTGTCTTAGATGATTTAGAGTCTTCCATGTTTGTTTGTTTCTGTCTCTCCTTCACTCCAACAAGACCGAATCTGTTTTAAACTAAGCAGTTAAACAAGGGTTAATATAGGAGCTAAGAAGGGGGACGGACGAGAGGAGGAGCAAAAGGAGGGGCCCAAAAAACAATTTTTTTTAAATGCATGGGGCGGGACTTCCGGTGACAAATACCGTGATTTGATTGGACGAGGCGGGACTTCAGGGGCGGGACTTCCGGGGGGCGGGGCTTGTGACGTGGCACGTTATGATTGGGACCTGTCAACAGCCTTGATGGAATGTGGTCCCTATATCTCTCTTAGAAGGTAGTACATGTGCTCACGCTATGTTTAAACTTTAAAATGCAATTTTGATACATTACACTGATAACATAATTTCTCAATAATATTTAATAATGACAATAAAATGACTGAACTGAAGGATAAAGACCAGAGCATGCAGAAGGAAGGACAGGAGGCGAGAGAGTGAGACAGTGGAAACAGGTGCAAATCCCAGAACCCAGAAGTCATCAATCTTCCACTGAGGTGGAACAAGGCGAGCTGCCCCAGTTGGATCCACACAGAAACTCTCCACGCTGCCAATGTATTACTCTCCTTCCTTTCCATCTATCACCAGCACTTCCTTCACAATGGCAAGAGCAGTTTGACATAAAATATAGATTTTTTAAAAAATGTATTTACTTATTCATGATCTGCTTCTTTCACAATCATTGTGCTGTAGCCTTGATTTAAAATAGATTTTTTGGGCCTTCAATCTGCACTGTTTCCTTGAAGGTTAATCACATTTGAAGGACAAGAACCTCCTGTACATACAGTATGTATTCAGACCCTTTAGTATGACCCTCAGTTTGGATTTAATGCATTCTGCTTTCTTTAAGGTCATCTGAGGCAAATTAATATATTGATATTGGTACGTCACAGCACGTCACTGAAAAATCAAGATTTGAAGTCCAGGAATCTCTCCATAAACCTTCAGGATAAAATGGAGTTGAATAGTCAATGTCATGGAGATATAAACAGGAACCCCTCCTTTCAGGGTTGAAGCGGGTCTCACTTTTACTCTGGGAATTAAACAATGCACAGTGGCCCACCTCAGTGGGGAAAATATTTCGTGTATTTGTGTGGAGATGATTAAGAACATTCTTGTGGGTGTCACGTGAGACTGTAACTACACTCCATTTTTCTTCTCACAAAACCACTACAACCAACCTGGTAAACAACAGTTGCTGGTTTTTAATTATGTGATGTCAGTCCTCATTCTCTGAGCTGTTCTCCTTTATCACAAGGTTTTAATCATGTTTTGAAAATATTGCATCCATGCAATGTTTCAAAACAACCTCTTGTCAAAAAGTGTGCAAAGTGTTTTACATCAAATTTTGGAAAAACTACATAAAACAGATCTATCATGCCCCATTTCTCTGGAATAATCCTCCTGCTGACATCATACACTCTGACTCTGTTGAGGCCTTTAACTCTAAACTGAAAACTCATCTTTTTGCTTCAACTTTCAATTAGCACTTATCCTTCAATACTTCAGACCTCATTCCTGTTACCACTTTACTTCCGGCGGGTCGGGTTTAGTCTCAATGAATCTATTAACATTAGTACTTAATAATTCATGTTTATCCTGCCAACAAGAATTCAATTGAGAGCGAGACTGCAAACTTTTTGATATTGACTGCATTTCTCTAACCCTCTGCTGTTTTTGTTTCTGTGCCCTAAAAGCTGCCAAGCTGTGCATGCTCCCCCTTTCCCTCCCCCTCTCTCTCCCTAGCCTCTCCTCCTTCTCCTCTCTTGCACTCAGGCTTCTCTGTGTTGGACCATCAGCTGTCCTGGGACCTCTCTCTCTCCTGGCAGTCGTTGATCTGGATCTTCATCCCCCAGTAGATTCAGGAGACCCTTCTCTCCCTCTCTCTTGCATGTTATCATGGCTCTCTCTCCCTCTGTGTGTTTGTTTATTTCTCCTCTCTTTGAAAATGGTGTTGTCCTCTTCTGTGTTTGTGTGGCCTGTCCTCTTTCAAGGTCTTTATGGTGGAGAAGAGGCGGTGTGGCTCAAATCCTACTTAGTGGGCGACACCTGAAGCTGCTCAGTTGTTCTCCTAGATCCATCCTCTTCACTTATGTTTTACAGTCTACATTTTGTCATCATAATTTTATATGCTATGATTTCAGCTTGTGAATCTATTCTGTACACACATCTATTGCATGTCTGCCCATCCTGGGAGAGGGATCCCTCCTCTGTTGCTCTTTCTGAGGTTTCTTCCATTTTTTCCCTATAAAAGGGTTTTTTGGAGGGTTTTTTCCACATTGAAGTCAAGGGTCTGAGGACAGAGGGTGTCATATGCTGTACAGATGGGTTATATAAATAAAACTGACTTCACTTGACTAGGCTATTTTCAGCTAGCAATGAAATGACATGTCCAAATTAGTGGACACCTTGGTAGTCTTTCTGCAATTTATCAACACAGTATGCATATAAAATAATAATAATAACAATAATAATAATCTTTATTTATAGAGCACTTTTCAAAATCCACGTTACAAAGTGATTTACAAGCACGGCAAAATAAAATCGAGAATGCAGATATCACTACAAGATAAAAACAAAAAAAAAAAAGAAGTCACGTAAAATCAGGAAAATAAAAGACAGTTCAAAGAAATTTAAAACTCACGTAAAATTACGGAAGGCTCTCTGATAAAAGTATGTTTTAAGAAGGGATTTAAAGGAGATCACTGACTCAGCCGACCTGATTTCCTCAGGCAGATTGTTCTAGAGCCCTGACTACAAACGCTCACCTTTAGTTTTCAGCCGGGCCTCTGGAACAGACAAAAGACCTCTACCCGAGGATCTCAAAGTACGTACTGGTGCATACGGTACTAACAGGTCAGAGATATAGCAAGGAGAGAGGCCATGAAGAGCCTTAAAAGTAATGAGTAAAATCTTAAAATCTATTCTAAAAGATACTGGGAGCCAGTGTAAAGAAGCTAAAACAGGAGTGATGTGGTCAAGTTTCTTGGTCCTGGTTAAAAGCCTGGCTGAGTTTTGTACAGTCTGGAGTCGATCGATAGATTTTTGGTTCAGACAGGTAAAAAGGCTGTTGCAGTAATCCAGGTGTGATGAGATGAAGGCATGTAAAATGGTCTCTGTATCTTTAAAAGTTAAGACATGGCATATTTTTGAAATATTTCTAAGATGATAAAAACATGATTGTACAAGCTTTGTGGTGTGCTGCTCAAAACTTAAATTACTATCAAAACACCAAGATTCCTTGCAACAGGCTTGATATGATCAGATGGCAAAATCTGTTTTGCCATCTGCTGGGACCCAATGACGAGGATCTCTGTTTTGTCTGAGTTCAGCTGAAGAAAATTATTTGACATCCAGTTTGAACTACTTCCGGAAACCAGATTGAAACTTTCCAGTGTAGAGAGAAGTTGGTTTGACACGATTTTTTCTAAAAAGATTTATATAAAAGGTAACTTTGAAATTGGTCTATAATTTTGAGGGAGGGAGAGATCCAGTCCAGGTTTTTTAGCAATGGTTTCACACAAGCAGTTTTAAAATAATCAGGGACACAACCATTAGACAAGGAACTGTTAAAAACAGAAAGTAAAAATGGCCCGACAGAATCCATTACTTTTATTAAAAATTTTGTTGGTATCACATCAAGACGGCTGGAATATAATTGGGATTAATGGGATAAAACTGGTGAAAACTGTCTTGTTGAGAGTGCAGGACATTGGAGTAGGAGGCATTGGGGGTAATAGAGGCTCTAATTGACTCCACTTTATCAGTAAAATAAGATAAAAACACTTCACAGTCAGCATCGCATTCAGCTTGGGCACAAGGAGGGGCTGGATTTACCAGCTGGTCAACAGTCTTAAATTAAATTCTAGGATTATGCTGATGGGTAGAAATGAGTTCTGAGAAATAGTGTGCTCTCGCAACTTTAATCATGATGTTGTAATTTAATAGTAACTCCTTCATGATATTGAAGTGTACGTGGATGCCAGATTTTTTCCATCTGCGCTCTGCTTTTCTACATTCCCTTTTGCTGCTGCGAATATTGTGATTTATCCAAGGCTGTTGCTTTCTTTCTGAGGACTTGGACCGAGTCTTAAGAGGTGCAATAATATTTAGTGAAGACAAGCAAATGGAATTGAAATGGTTGGCCAGATCATTGGTGTGGGAATATTCAGACAGGAGCAAGCTATGAGTATCAAACAGTATGTAGAACTTTGAGACGCTTTGCTCATTAAAGATGGTGGGTGTGACAGTACTGACAACAGGTGATTCACGGCTAAAAACTATACATTTGTGATCAGATACAGCCATATCCAGTAATTCCACAAAGCATGTTTTTACACCCAGGGTAAAAACAAGGTTATGTGTTTGTCCGCACACATACTGTTTAAAGTTAAATGAAGTAGCGATGTTTAAAAAATCAGTAGCATAAACATTAGTGGGGTCATCTACATGGATATTAAAATCACCACAAAGAACAACTCCGTCATAATTTAAAACAAGAGTGAGCAAGCCTAGTGCTTGCTCATGGTGGGAATTATTGGGTCTCTGTAAATATAAAGAGTCGGTCTAGACCTGCTCTACTCGAAAAAGTGCCCTGAGATAACTTTGTTATGATATGGCGCTATATAAATAAAACTGAATTGAATTGAATAAAAAATCAGGATGTTCTGCTAAAAAGCTGCCAGTGGGTTTTGGGGGGCGCTTTTTTGACAGCACAGTGGTGTGTGTGTGTCTGTGTGTGTTTTTTAAAATGTACACATAGTGGTGTAGGTATACATTATATGTTAAATGTTCACTAGTGTCATGAAAAGGGACATATGGCTACGTTACAGCAAAGGACATACCTCCACGTGCTAGCCAACGGTACCCTGACTGCTGTTAGCTACTGGGATGAAATCCTCAGATGCATTGTCAGACCTTACGCTGGTGCAGTGGGCCCTGAGTTCCTCCTGGTGCAGTGTAGCGTAGTCTAGCTCGAATGGCAAGGAAGGTGGTAGGTAGGCAGACTCATCAGTCATTTTGCTTGCTTTGAGGTGAAGGTTTATTTACAGTGTTCTCCATAATACAGGAAAATCAGGAAAAAGAAAAAACACAAGAAAAATAACTCAAAACTAACTCTTAACAAATCAAACTAAGGCCTGTGTTTACAGCAGCATGACCTCACCTCTCCCTCTCTAGAGCAGCAACACAACTGAATATATATGGTCTTCAATTAGCACCTAGAGTGCTGCAGCCAGTACCACAACCCCCAAAGGTTGACCTCCCCAGTAACCTTAATAAAATACAATCCCCTACCTTCTTGGACTCTTTCTATACGCTCTGTTATATTCCTAACAGGTGTTATATCAGGTCAGTAGGCCTACACACTATTTCAACATATATCCAAAACAAATGAAATATTCCTTTCACCAAAAGAAAACCCCTCCATTTGGTTTGCCCCCGTGATGTCAGCTATGACATCACCAACACCATAAAAATCAGGAACTTCTGGGCAGCCCCCTCCCAAACAATAAACCTGCATGGGTCTGAACAAAGGAACAAACAATGGTGAGTGTGAACAAAGGAACAAACAATTACACAATGTTCAAACCTGCAACATAATAAAGATAACTGAAACTAACCTGTGACTGTGTGTTTGCTTTAATTTACTCATGTGCTTAGATTTAAACTGTAACCTACTGCTAACACAAACAAACCCGGGATAGTCAGTGCTGCAATGATACAATAGCAATGGTAAATTATAGCAAAATGAACACCTGGAAAAACTAATATGTAATGTGTAAAATAAACATGGACGGGACAAGTGGTGAGTAAAGGAGTTTTCACCCACTTTGTCACATGCAGGACAATGCCCGGCCTCATGTGGCCAGAGTGTATAGGCAGTTTCTGGATGGTGAAGGCATTGATTACATTGACTGGCCCTCACGTTCCCCAGACCTGAATCCAATTGAGAACATCTGGGACGTTATGTATCGGCGCATCCGACACCACCAAGTAGCGCCACAGACTGTCAAGGAGCTCACTGATGCCCTGGTCCAGGTCTGGGAGGAGATCCCCCAGGACACCATCCGCCATCTCATCAGGAGCATGCCCAGACGTTGTTGGGAGTGGATACAGGCACATGGGGGCCATACACACTACTAAGCCACATTGTGAGTTGTCGTGATGAAATTTACGCAAGTTGGATCAGCCTGTGATTTTGATTTTTCACTTTGATTTTCGTTGTGATTTTGAATCCAGCCCTCAATGGGTTGATGAGTTTGGTTTCCACTGACCATTCTTACGTCATTTTGTTCTCAACAAATTACACAATGTATATCAGTGAAGATTTTCAACTTGAATATTTCGTTCATCGAGATCCACTGTGTGATTTAAGTGTTCCCTTAATTTTTTTGAGCAGTGTAGAATAAGTGGAGTGGAGCTAAATGAGATGTGTGCTTCAGGCTTCCAGGCAGTGTTCTTTGAGGGGGGATAGCTAAGATGCAGGCCATCTCTCTATGCCAGGCCTTGTTTTTCCCGGGAGGTGTCCCAGTTGTTTTCTGTAGCCACAGCTGAAGCCCCATCAACCATCAGAGCTTTAGGAAAAAACTAGTGAAGATTTCTAGACTTCCTCTGAAGGAGACCAGCCCTGAGGGGCTGAAGCTGATTCTGAAGGTGAATAAGAGCGTTAGGTCACACTCTTATTATTAGTGATGCTGAATTGTCTTTGTTTAACAAAATGAATTCCATTATGAATAACCACCTCTGTTTTCCCTTGTTGCTGAGGGCAAACGCAGCTGAATTAGAAGTAACATCACTGCTGTTCTCATCTGGCTGGTCCACTGGGGCATGAAGTCAGCAGAGACCAGAATATTTACATTCAAAGTGTGCAGTGTAGACACTATAAACCAACCCACCATTTATAACTGTCTCTAATTTTCCCTGATTTTGTATCTCTGGTTGAGAGGTCATTAGGATCATTCAGGTTCTGTTTACACCTTCTTAGAACTGAGTAATATTTTTGCACAAATCTGATACTGTATGTGTAAAAGCCCTGAAAAGGGAGTAGTTAAATGAAAGATGCGTGGACACAAACTTTCCTCAGATCATGTATGTAATGACTGAAATGTCAAAATGATCACGCAAATACAAGAACAGGTCTCACAATGTAGGCTATACAGCTTTCTCACTGTCCGTACTGTACTTTAAACCTGCGTACTGCACATAGCCAAATATCAGCAACTGTACAGAAATACTACTATGGAAATGCATATTAAGTCCAACATTGTAATTTTTATCATTGAACCCGTACAAATTTTGCATTGTTACTCTCTATCAGCCTCTCTTTAAGTAAGCATTACATGTAGCCTAAAATACAGCATTGCAACAGTAAACCAAATATTAAATGTCATGTTACACTAGTATAACTTATAAACTCAAACTGGAAAACACTTAACATATACATTATTTATCGAACCTCATTTCAGTACAGTAACAGCAGTAAACACAAACGTAGCATAACTTAACAGCTACGCATTTCAACAGCAACTATTATTGTATTTTACTCTGACAGTACAACTACCATAAAAACGACGGAGCAGTTAGAGGCTAATGTGGCTAGCTTAATCGTCATCTGGTAATTAATGTCATTACTTCACAATACACAAACATACTATATAACAAATAATTTCCTTTGGGGACTCAGAGGGAGTCAGAGGGAGATTGTGTCTGCGCATCTTTCATGTAACTCAAAGGGAGTATGAATGAAAGATGCACAGACACAATCTTTCCTCCATCCCAGGGAGTTAGATATTTTCAGAGCAATTTTGAGCCACCTTTAGGATATCTGCTAGTGTGACTTTCTTCACAGACAGATCTGATTTTTCTTGTCATTGCACCATGAGCTCACCAGGATCCACACAACCCTGAGGTAACAGTAGCAGCATTCTTAAAGCCCAGGCTAAAACCAGGGCTACTTTCTTTTCTTCCTACAACTATACCTCAAAATTGTATAACCTCCTAAAAAACAACAACATGCAAGTAATAAAGAAGTACAGTATAGTACTAAAATATATGGTTCAAATGGATCATCTTGATTATACTCTTAATCAATTGTTTAGTCTGTAAAATGTCAGAAAAGAGTGAAGAACTGCGCAACACAGAGTCCAAGGTAACATCTTCAAATTGTTTGTTTCTTCTAACAGTCAAAAAGCCAAAGTACTCAATTCACAATGATATAAAACAGAGGAAAGCAGCATATCCTCGCATTTGAGAAGCTGAAACCAGAGGATGTTTGGCATTATTGCTTAATACAAGACTTAAACAATGAATCATTTTTTAGAATTGTTGACAGTCAATTCTCTGTTAATTGACTAATCATATCAACTCTAATCAAGAAAGTTACAGTCCCTATTTTAATCCTGCTGGCATCATTGTGTCCAAAACATTCACTTTATTGTCGACTTTGTTCCCCTTGTGGAATTTTTATTGCTTCACTGCCCACTTATTTCAGATTATTTACGGTGTGGTTGTGGCTATTCAAGTGTCTCTTGACTGTTCTTCATCATGATTGCTAACTGAACATTCATGTTCACAAATTAGAGTTATTAACTTACACTTAAATTAAAGTAGCGTATGTGTTACAGGTTTTTTTCCCCCGTTCCAAACATGAGCTCCCATCTTTGGATAACATAAACTCCAAGTTCCATCTCATCACTGATTGACACTAAATAAAGTTAAGACAAGGTAAACTGCTTTTTTAAGTTATTTTTTATATATATAAGTGAGTTGGTTAATTAGACAAATATGACTCAGTAGTTTTTGGTTTATGGGCACTTCTTATAAGAGAGTGTAGAGAGCTTGAGAGGATTATTCAGTTCATTTAATGACAATACTGTTTTTTTCATTCAAAAAAAGAAGCTGGTATTGAGATAAAGTTTCCATTTTGTTTCTTTTATTGCATTTCTGCAATAAATTAATTTTTACCTGAAATGTCAGAGTGATATCTATAAAGTGACATAAGTGGAGGGCAGACATTTTATTAGTTGTTGTCTGACATTTGAGGATTTGAGTTAGATTCATAGCCTAATACATGCTGAGTTGAGCATGCTTAAGTCCATTGTTTACACATTTCATGTCCCCATCTTAAAGCTGCACAAACTTTTATGTTAAAAAAAATATATATATGTGAAAGGGGTCGCTCATTGTAACAAACCCACAGGAAGTCATCACCAGACAGTAGTTCTCCCCAGCGCTATGGAACTTTTTAGTGTCTTTCAGCTCATTGTTGTGGTTTTACAGCCTGCAACTTTACTGTTTTGGTTCACCCTCACGGCTCTCATCAACCTGCTGTTTTCACTGAAATGGCTCTGAAACTCACCATACACTACCTGCCCAACACCAAACATCAGACAAAGTAATTCATTCTCTGGTGAATAAAGTGGAATAAAATTCAGCAGCAGCTAAAGACATATGTCCTCAGGAGTTGGTGGAGACCAAACCAGAGCTAAAAGGAGAATATACTGTACACTTAATTAGGTGGACATAAACACAGTCAGGTGGACACAAACACAACTCCAAATTGATGCTAATGTTGCTCTGTATCTGCTGGATGAGTAAATAGGCAATAAGGTGATAATATGTTTGTATCGTATCGTCACTTGTCATACTGATCCTACATTATTGTGAACTCTTTTTTTCTTAGTTAGACTGTAGATCCAAATCTGCCTCCGACTCATTCATTGTGTTCCTTATTTTGTCAACCAATTTACACTTCTACCCATTCTTATCAATGAGTTAAATCCATAAAGACAGACCCCACTCCACTGCATCACATCTAAAACAGAGCTCAGGGATATTATTCTCTTCTCAGAAACAATGTGGCTGTTGCAATGACTCTAACAATCACAATGTTTCTGTGAAGAGAATAATATTCTTTATTTGGCAGGTAAATGATTTAAAAGTGTTTCTGTACTGTCATGGCATGGTGTTCAAGGTTAAATGCAAAGTAAGATGACTCCACAGTTAATGTAACAATGTAAATGACTGTGGAATTAAAAAGAAAAGGGTTGTTACATCAATGCTAAGGAATTTGTATTATTGGTAAATGTAACTGATTATTAATTCAAATTCCTAATATGTTAATGACCTACTTAATAAGATCCATTCCGCAGATTTTATGAGCGCCACATTTGCCTGCAGCTCAACTCAGGTCACAGTCGAGTTGTAATAGGCCAACAGTCTCTTGTGAACTTGTAAATGCATTTTTAAAGGAATGCCATTGCATAAACAGGTGTAACATTTTATTTCATTTTGAATAGGCTCCCCCTTTATGTGGTCACCAACCGATCTGCTACACTCAATTCTAACTTCTCCTGTCCACTAACCCAATTAGCAAGTCCTGCAGCCAGCTAAATGAATGCTGAACTTCTTGAGAAAAAAACTGCAATCAAGCTTCATATCATACAATAATAAACTGATCAAAGGGCTTAAACTTCTGTTCTTCCACAGAAAGTGGACAGGCTTTCCTGTTTAGGAATGCACAACATGTCCTGATTGCAGCTCCTCTACTGTAGCTGTCACTTCTTTAATTGATTTAAGAGAGCCTAGAAGCTCCCCAACCCCCTCCGACTTACTGTCCCACCTCTCACGTTAAATACTTCAGGAATAACCTTGATATTTGGCAACACATGAAATAAACCATCATTAAGAAAAGGGCAAATACCACAGAGACTTCATTTGAAAAATTCTGATGTGGAGTCAGTGCCTTTTGTTCATTTACTCATAAACAAGCAGTGTTAGCAGTAAAAAGCAGAGCGCTTACCTCACACAAGCCTCTCAGTGTCCCTCTGAGCTGCTGCTGAGTAGACCAAGTCCAAATATTTCACGTAACTGTCTCCGTGGTAATTTCTCTCTCTCCGTTAGTTCACCCTGTTTAATTAAAAGCACTATCTGCCCTTTTCCCTTCTCTTCTCTGTGTATCCTCTCAGCCCTCTGTCTCTTTTTTCCTCTAAGTCCCTCCCTCTCTCAGGCTCTTTCTCTCTCCTACATCCCTTGACCCCCCTCCCTCTCTCTCTCTCTCTCTTTCTCTCTCTCTCTCTTTCCCTCGCTGTACTTTAAGCCAGTCCTCTCCCGATTTCTCTCCCTGTCATTCACTCTCTAGGTTTTTATCTAAAATTCAAATTTGCTTAATAACTTCATGCTTAATTAAGTATCATGTTGCCAAAAGCAGGTTGTACAATGTTTAAAATGTATTCATAGTTTTTAAAGAAATTCTGAGAAATACATTTATTTGCTTTCTTTTCAAGGGTGAGATGAAAGAAGGTGAGATGAAAAGATCGACATCAATCTCATGTCTGTGTGTTAATGCTTTATTCACACTATGTCAGCAGAATGGAAAGAACTGAAAACCTCCCATTATTCCAACTTGGGAGTGTTCATGCATTGCTAGAAGATGGTTACCCCTACTACTAGCCTTGTAGTCACCCCATTTAAATAGCGTAAAATAGCTACTTTTGTTGTGTTACGTATTTGGTGCGCTTTGTTAACAAGAGAGACCAGATACAAAATGTGGAGGTCATTTTAGCTGAATTGATTTATTTAGATGTAACTGCCAGTAATGTTAGCTAGCCACCATTTTGTCAGAAATTCCTAATATCTCCGACTTGGAATTACAACTGGAGACAGCTTGAGCTGTCACACAAACAGCACAGGCACACTCTGTACACATGGTTGGTGCGCAGCTATGTTGCTAGCTAGCTAGAGCTAGAGTATGTACAATCTGTACATTGTGGCAAATAAACAGACTGCACAATCAAGTTTCTTGTTATAAAGAAAGTTTTAGCAGAATTTTTTTTGTCATGGTAGCAGTAATACGCTGCCATACGCTTGCCAACCCTGTTCACCAAAAAATATCTCCAGCACACAATTCCAACTAGCACCACGAAGTGTTGTTTTTATATTACTGTATATTACTGCTAAGCCCTGCATAAGCCGTTGGTTAGAGCTAGATGTGTCCCACTGCCTCCAGTCTTCGTGCTAAGATAGACTAACCACTTCCTGACTTCAGCTCTGTACACACAGATGTAACACTGATATTGATATTTTCATCTTAATAGCAAATATCCCAAAATAACAGAAGAAAAGACGGCAAAGGCATGGTTTGAACATCACTGAGTTGTAAAGAAAAAGAAATAGTTGAAAGTGAATCATATAAATAATATAGAAGAAATAAAATAATATGAGATATATTCTTAATGTAATGTGCTCTCTCTGTTGCTGTTCAGTGCAGTCTGTTGTTAAAAATGTCACTAAACTTATATTTCTCTCTTCCTCTGGCAGAACCTCTCCCTCTGCCTTTTCCTCTCTTTTCATTTTATCTTATTTCCTTGTTAACCAACCTCCACCTCCCCTCACACCCCCCACATCCATCCCTCCTGGTAAATATAGTTCGGAGTTGTTGACAGAGTATCAGTTGTGAAGATTCCAGGCAAACGGTCTGTTTCTCTGCCGGCTGTTTTCGTTGTATTGTAGCTAAGACGCTACACACTTACCCACAAGTGTGGTTGTGTTTGATTAAAAAAAAGATGGCATGTATGCACACAAATAAACATAAACACACACACACACACACACACACACACACACACAAAGTACCCAAACATTTGTTATGTGTGACATGCATGCAGACGTGTATAAACTGAAACACACAAAAACATGCTTCCGACGTGACATGCATTCACGTACAGACATTCAGCAGGTGAACACATAAAAAAACAAACACACACACGCACACAAAGACTAAATTGTGGATTAGCGTCAACTCCCCCTCCCCCATCTTAAAGCATGACACTGCAGGGGTCTGTGGTGCTACAAAGACCCTCATCTGGCTCCTATCTTAACCAATTACAGACTTAACATGTGATAAGATGCTGTGTTGGTGCATGTGTGTGTTTATGGGGAGGCCTGGAAGTCACAGAAAATACATCTTTATAATTATTGTGTTGTGGCAAATCACATGCAGCCTCATTACTTGACAGCATCCAGCTCGGTCTCTCTAGCTGACAGATGATCAGAGCTGTTCTATATGTGTCTTTAATCTAACTGCTAATCAGAAAAGCTGCAGCTCTTGCATTTTTGATAGAGCATTGATGGATGAATGTCCCTCACTACTGATTGACCTAGCTCTTGTATTGCTCCTGCTATTTTTCTGTCTGACTTTTTTTCCTGTCTGCTTTTATCTCATTGACAGGTGTCCCTCCCTCTCTGCCCGTGTTACCTCCACTTTGTCTCTCTCTTATCTTGCTCACTCCCTGCCTTTTTTCAAATCTGAGGCAGAGATTTTTTACAGTATCAACTGTTTACACATGCTTTCTGAAACCAGAGCTGTCACAACTAATGCTAAGCAGCATTTGAGTATGTGATGTGTTCACACCTGGAAAATGTTATAATTGAATATGATCAAACAACACTAACAGCCACGCTAAATGATGCTAACATGTTTGCAATGACAGTGTTAACATACTGATGTTTAGCAGGTATAATGTTTACCATTGTCACCATCTTAGTCAGCGTGCTTTTGCAGGTATTTGGTCATAAACCAAAGTACTGGACAAATGGAAATTTTCACTTGATAATGGGGCAAGAGGAAAAGTAAGGGGATCACCAAAATCAAATGATTGCAAGATTATGATTACATGATTACAAATTCAGGATACATTGTCTGCAAAGCATGAATTTCTGTACCAAATACTGTGCCAGTCTACTTAATACTGTCGATTTTAAGATATTTCATAGGACTGAAAACTGAACTGAACTGAAAACTTTGACCAACAGCAGTGATGGAACAACCAACCACCTGACCAACCAACACTCCCATCCCTAGAGTCTTCCTGCTATGGCAGACAGCTTTGAGACAACTTCAGGAAGGTCTTAAAAACAAAAACAAAAAATAATTTATGGAAAAACGTTTTCCTTCCTTTTTTGAAGTTAACTAGTAATGGCATTCCAAAGTCACAATTTGATTGATGTTTGTTGGCTCACATATTATATCATTACTTTTTGTACAAAATGGTAAAGTACATTGATTTCTTGTATACTAGACTAAAATGAGTAAACTAGGACAAATTAATGAAATGTGTGTGTGTGTGTGTGTGTGTGTGTGTGTGTGTGTGTGTGTGTGTGTGTGTGTGAAAGAGAGAGAGAGAGAGAGAGAAACGTGTGTATCAAAAACTGTTAAATATCAATAGCTGGCAGATCTTTAGTCATGTTTACTTACTCTTTGATCAGATATTTCCTGATTTTAATGATATTTTTGCTCGATTAACACTGCATTTTATTAAGCAACGTTTTTGTAAGGCTGCTCTATGTGTATAGAGAGTATATAAACTTAAATACTACTGTGCACTCACAACATGCTGCAGTGTGTTGCAACAAACAAATGAATGGACAATCCACTTGCTGCACTCCCCACACTCAACACAACTTAATTCATCCAAACCTCAAAGGAAATGTAGCCATCTGTGGACTTACGTTGTATTCTTGGAAGCACACAGTCTTGGAGTTTGCAGAGCAGCAAAGTCGGAATGTTTCTAGGTAGGTTTGGTGTGTCAAACTGATCAGCGGACATGACGGACACCTATCTAAATAATCTCACCTAGCTGTGCCACACAATAATGTGCAGCCATTCGCTGAAGGGTTCTCTTTATATTTCATCTCTTGGCCAAATTATACGCAGTCATGGACTTAGAAGCCTGCTTGTCTGCTGTGAAAAACTGGATGTCACTTAATTTCCCTCCTATATTCTGATATAACTGAGATGCTGGCCATTTGCCCTGCTCGACATAGACACCAGTTTGCTCAACTAACAATACCTCTTGAAAACTGATTTCTAAAAGCTTGAAATCAGCACATTAAAGAAATCACCAAGACAGCCTTTTTGCACCTATGCAACATAGCTACAATTTGGTCTTTTCTGTCCTTGGCTGATGCAGCGATCCTAATTCATGCCATCCAGACTTGATTACTGTAACATTTTTGTTGCCTGCTGCATGCTAGTACTAAAAGTCTTCAAATGGTTCAGAATACTGCAGCTAGAATCTTAACTAACTTAACTTGACCATATTACACCAATTTTAGCTTCCCTTGATTGGCTCCCTATCCATGTCAGATCAAACTTTAAGGTGCTTCTGATGACTTACAAAATTGTAAATGATCTCATTAAAATAGCACAAATGCAAAACATTTTCTGGCAAAAGTGTCACATCAAAAGTATTTACATTTGCTGCAATGCCAAGTTAAGACAGGTATAGGTACACCTGGTTAACATTTTTACAACACGAGATGCAAGCTGTTGCTATTACTGTACATTGCCATGTAGCTGTTGCCATGTGTGACATCACTTGCTGTGACTGAAAACAAGAGAAAATCAACTTTGAAGTCAGTAAAATAAATGCCACATTTAAGCAGAGCTCAATTTCACCTTGTATGTGTATTGTTTTGTTCAGTGATTGTTTTTAAATTAAACACGAATTAACCACCCTAACAATAGCACTTGAGAGGGCCTTTAGTCCTAATACTATCAACAACAGGTGCTGGTTTGCATGCAGTCTGAATGAAAGCTGTACAAAACATGTTGATACAGCAATGTTGGAGCAGGAATGTTTTGGGTGGCAGGAGCTAATACAGGAATTAGGTTCCTGGGGTCAAAATGCAGGTAAAGTCTGACTTTCCAAAAAGAAAAGTTAACTTTAAAAGTGATTCAGGCACTATTCTTCAAACGAAATCTTCAGAGAAACACAATGCTGGCTTTCAAAGTCTGAAAAACTGAACAAGACACTGTGTTGAAAACATTTGACAGAGTTGCTGCCCAAAACATTAACAGCTGATATGATAAAGAAACATCAACACTCTTGTTTTACACAAATGTAAGCAATGGTATGAGGACAATGGGCCTCATGCATGAATTGTAGATACACTAATACACTTATTGGTAAGTGTTATGATAGATTTTTTACAAGTCTGCATTATTACCTTTCAAGATAAATCCAACTTTTAATTTAGTTGATCTGGGTTATCTGCCACTACTGTGGCTTATGACACTACATTCCAACCCTCAGACCCAGCAGGAGGTGGCCTACAGCCAGATAACCAGGTATACTGAAAGGCTGGTGGCTATGCCCAGACATAACAGGTGGCAAGCTTTTATACACACCTGAAAAAGTGTGCAAAATAACCATGGCCTGATGTGTTCTGCACAATATTGCAATGCAATATGATGTGCCCCCACCCTGCCTCCACCACCTGAGGACATGGAGGTTGATGGTTTCGTGGCTTTTTGTGCTTTTCTGGACCGTTGACACCACTGCTCACACTGCTCACACAAAACTTCATTAAGTAAAGTTTCTATTTCTGCAGAAAAGAAAAAAAAGAAAAGTTTTTTTTCTTTTTGCTGCCCTTAGGTGCCATTTCCATTTCTTTTTCTTTCTTTTCTTCTTTTGTCTGAGTTTAACATTGTCACTTGTCAGTGGTTGGTTGGTTTGAACAAGGCCCTTAAGTCTTCTGCCCTTATATGGGTATATTGGGGTGTTTCCCTATGTTAATTGCAAATTGCCTGGCACATGCATCCAATTTAAGATCAAACACAATTCATCAACATACTCAGGTGGGTGAGAACAGACTTGGCTGTCAGCGCATGTTTCATGAATTCCACATAGGATTTTCTTATTTTCCTCTTATTGCTTTGTGCAAGAACAAATATAAGAGAAAAATAAGAAAACATTCATGCATGAGGCCCAATGTTTTTGTGCAATAAATAAACAGTATGCAAATGGGAGGTCAGAGATCAGGTTTGAAAAGTCTGTTTTCTTAGTTAACAGTCTAGCTGTCAGTCTGTTCCATATTTTGCACAGTTTTTGTTTCTAATTAAGAGTAATCCCTCCTCTTAATTAGGTCTGAATTCACTGTGAAAGAGTTGCCAGCATGCTATATATACAGTATTTGTCTAAGAATTATATACTGGCTTTTAATTAAAACACAGCCAAATTAACATACAGACACACACACAGTCAAGCAGAGAAACAAGTCATCTGTCATGTACAGTACATATTAAGTTATGCTATAGTACAGTGGTTCTCAGTGCTGGCAGAGGTATTATACATCTCTGAAATACATTAGTAAATCAAATACTCTCCTCCATCAGCACAAATGAATTAAAAGCAGCCTGTAGATCACACTTGAGGTCATGCTGCGGTGTGTCTGTCTATTTGTGAGCACTTTCCACTACATGTGCACATGTACAGTCATGTAGATGCTGAGCATTTAGCATGCAATCATGACCAAAACATGCCTGCTATTGTTGTTTTGTCTTCCCTGCAAAGTCAATTAAGGTGGTCTACGATCAAGTGATTATGGGTAGACTCAACAGTGCAACTATGTGTGTGTCTGTGTGTATACTTTGGTCAGCCCCTACACAGATGGTATGGCGTGCCCCTTTAGAGATGCACAACTTAATCCCTCAAACACATGGTGGGCTTAAACGGTGTGTGTGTGTGTGTGTGTGTGTGTGTGTGTGTGTGTGTGTGTGTGTTTGTCAGGGGAGATGGACAGGGTGTGTGAATGACACAAGAAAGTAGTGTGTGTGGACAGCATGCTGCACACAATCAAGTGGTAGTGGTTGTGAATATGAAATATTAATGTAGCCCAGGTTATTTTATGTATTGTTCTATTATCTTTTCTAAATCAGTGGTTGTTTGTGCTGGAGGTCTTATTGCTCTTATGAAGAGTATCCTACTGCCAATCTCCTTACCGAACCTAGTGAGTTAAGTGAACCTTGAGAACCAAGTGAACCTATAAACAAATTGAACTGAGAGGCTAATACAACTGAGGGGTTAGCCTACTAGGAGAGGAGCTTATCTGAATCTAGCAACAGATCATTTAAATTGACATGTGGTTTGCCAAGGTATTTCAAAATGTACAAGAATGTGTTGGTGTAGTTCTGTTTACCAATACCATGTGATTTGTGCTTCAGGAGAACCAGCACTCTCAACTTGAGAGCTCTTCCTTATATTTCTCTAAAAGCAGGGTTTGTATCCCTTTATTTTTGTTTTCACAATATAAAACAGATATTTTTTCACTGCTGATACCTAATTCATTTGTCAACTTGTGTTTCCAATGTGGATTGGTTTTAAATGTTACTGTTTTAATTGCTGCCAACTGCTAAAATGTAAAATAATGTGAAAATTATTTCAGAATAAATACTCAAATACTTTTAGAGATCAAGTAACTTCTTTCTCATTATTTTCATTTATAGAGAACAAAAGAGATAGGTCTTGATTCTTGGTCTCATTGCTGTCTGTGCTTTACAGGAACAGGCCTGTTTTGAACAAGCTTGGCAGATAAAAAAAAAAGCTGTGTGTATTTCTATTGTTATAAACATTATGTGCACCTCCAGCTCTCAAGCACAGACAATTACTATATTGCTTCAACATACTTGCTAAACATTACTCTAACAGGTGAAAATTTGAAAAGTCCAATAGTACCCTCAAAAACAAAACAGCCAGATAAATGCTGCGTTATTGATCATCAACCAGTCCTCTGATGTACTGTTGCAGAAAACAAAAGCTCTGGTTCTCTGCTTGCTTGAGTTGTAGGAGAAACATCCAGCAACTTTAAAAGCTTTCTTGTTGTTTGGCTTTTTATCCTCATACATTTGTAGGACATCTTGTGGGCTCCCAAATGCTTCTTTTAGAAAGCTAGCAATTACTGACATTTTTTCTGCTGCATATCTTGGTTTTTGGATCTTCTGACTGAAGATACAGCATATCATCTGAGACTTCATTCTCACCAAAACTAAGTGCCACTGTGAAAACAGGGGCAAGGTGACAGGGAGAGTGTATATATAACTGTATTTGTTGTGTGTCCTTCTCATCTAGTCAGCAAATTGAACACTTCTTCTTCCTCCTTTTAGTTTAATGGTGGTTAGCAAACAACTATATAGTGGATTACTGCTATTGTCTAGAATGGATAGAGCATTTTAGCACTCATACTGGATATTCTGCCAATACAGCTGTTATCATGGGTATCTTGTTGTCACACAACTATGCTACCTGCAAACCAAGGTTAACTGTCATTCATTCATGAGCATAAACAACAACAGTATTGTGTGAAATGTAAACAAAAGTTTTCACACAGACCTGGATGTCAGAGACAGTTGGCATCTTATCAGTGCTGCAAATGTACCAGTATTTGTATACTTTTTGTATACTGTACGAGTATTTGTATAGTATACTTTCCCAATCAGCTATAAACTGTGATATTACTTTTTAAATGCCTCTATGGGTGAGTGGGTTTTTGAAGGACTCAATTTTCAGTGGTTGGTACTGTATATGGATTAATATGGACATAGTCTCCTTGTTCATGGGTGCCTCCTTGGTGAGACAAAGAAAAACCTTTATGGCAAGGTTAAGATGGTGGCCAGAGTCACTAAAATAACCTTCTGGAGATAGAAGCAGTGTTGTTGTTCTGCAGCACTTGTTTCTGCTCCTATTAGTCAAACATGTATTGGTGCTGCTGTGCTGTAACTCACTATACTTTGGTATCACCTGTGCATCTTTATCTCATTGTCAGCTGGTCCAGAACATTACAACAAGACTATTAATTGGATTTGAAAAGATAAACTGTGTTGCCCCAGTTTTTCACTGGCTGTTACTTTTCAAGTTATATTTCTGATCTGTTGAGCATGGCATGGATTTCTGATCTCCTGTCCTTGTACTATACTGTCAGTCTCAGCATCAGACATTTCTGCAAATGCCCACAATATTTTTTTTACGTTCAAGTGACAAAGCCTTCAGAGTCCACAGAGGGAGAAGGTTGCTGTTCGTTTCCTGTTTCCAACCGAAGGTCAACATTGGTTTCAACAATCAATAAAGTACTGTAGTTATTAAACCAACCCCGATCTTACCCTAACCCTACGTTTTAGGCCACAGTGTACTGAGTGCTATTTAGACCTAAGGAAGAAGAGAAAAAGCTCCATTTCTCAGGCTGGAACACATTTTTTCCCTCTTTCATGTTTTGTAAATCCTCAAGAGAGTCATCATTTCTTGTTTTCTGCTCTGTCTGTCTGTCTCTCTCTTCATAATTCTGCCTTTTCAAATTTCTCTGATTCTCTGTGTCTACCTCTCCATGCCTCCCTCTCACTTGTTTTGCTCTTTATTTGTACTCTCTGTACACTGTCTCTGCTTCTTGACCTGAAGTGACCTGCCTCCATCCCAGCAGACGCAGTGACTTCCTGATGGAAGAGCTCTCTCAGCTCAGTTATTGTCCTTTGTGCTACAGACATGGAATGGGAGTAAACACACCCTTTAAGCTGTTTTGATTCAGTTGTTCATCATGCCAGACAGAGTTACTTTCTTGAACTCATACTCCCACACAGGTTCGCATTTCATTGGTCTTGCTTGTTCGCAAGTCTTTTCAAATTGAGAAAACGTGTTGACTTTTACCTGCTGTCTGTGCATTTTTGTGTAGTGTCTTATATGGAAACAAAATGTCTGGAAAGAAAATTAGTATTGTTTTATTAACCCACACTATAATTCAGTAGTCTACATCTAAAGTGTTATCTTTTACATTAAATCCAAAGGCCAACAAATATAATATATAATGTATAAGGATATATTAAATTAAATGTTTTCCCTTCATATGTAACATACATTTATTGTATATTCCTTTTTAATTTTCTTTTCTTCTTGCCTCTTTATAATAACATTCATTAGAACAACATGAGATAATAAATCTAACACATTTTTTAATGATAGCACATTTAGACTCATCCAATTATCTATGGACCAGCCCAATCATCACCACAAGACCCACATATAATACTGTATATTCACTTGTATTTGATTTATTCCAGGTACATTGTAGAAGAGCATGAAGGGGAGGTCCTTCTGTTCTCTTACACCTCCAACACCTACTGTCATCAGTTAGCCCCATTCTTTTTATTTTAGGTTTATTGTAAACTCTATGACGGATCTTATATAACATACCTTTCCCCCTTGCCTCTCTAAATATATTTATCACCATTACACCAGAGATACTATAAGCCCATGTTTCTTAATCCCTACATTCCCCTAAACCCGTTTAGATTCTCACACTTATTTTTAATCTTTTAATTCAATTCAGTTTTATTTATATAGCGCCATATCATAACAAAGTTATCTCAGGGCACTTTTTCGAGTAGAGCAAGTCTAGACCGACTCTTTATATTTACAGAGACCCAACAGTTACCACCATGAGCAAGCACTATGCGACAGTGGCAAGGAAAAACTCCCTTTTAACAGGTAGAAACCTCGAGCAGAACCAGGCTCCAGGTGGGTTGAAGGGGGATGGGGGGGAGCGGGAGAGAGAGAGCAGGAGGAAAGAGAACATACAGCAGCACAACACAGTTTCACACAGAGATGCAACGCAATGCAGCAGCGGGTGCAGAGGAGGAGTACGGGGGCAGCAGGTGGCCGCAACCATAGATCCAGACTCCACAGCTCCGGAGGCAGAAACACCTGCAGAAAGCAACAGAAGGAGAGAGAGAGAGAAAGGGGAGAGAAGGCACACAACTACAGGAAGAAGTTGAATTAATAACAAGCATTGATGGGATATGGGGGCGTACAGATGGAGAGGAAGAGGAGGAGAGAGGAGCTCAGTGCATCATAGGAAGTCTCCCGGCAGTCTAGGCCTATAGCAGCATAACTAAGGGGTGGCTCAGGGCTTACCTGAGTCAGCCCTACTATAAGCTTTATCAAAGAGGAAAGTCTTAAGCCTACTCTTAAATGTGAGGAGGTTGTCCGCCTCCCGTACACAAACTGGGATCTGGTTCCACAGGAGAGGAGCTTGATAGCTGAAGGCTCCGGCTCCCATTCTACTTTTGGAGACTCTAGGAACCACAAGGAACCCTGCATTCTGGGAGCGCAGTGCTCTAGTGGGGTAATAGGGTACTATGAGCTCTTTAAGATATGATGGTGCCTGACCATTTAGGGCTTTGAAGGTAAGGAGAAGGATTTTAAATTCTATTCTGGATTTTACAGGGAGCCAGTGTAGAGAAGATAATATTGGAAAGATATGATCTCTTTTCCTGGTTCTTGTCAGTAAACGTGCCGCAGCATTCTGGATCAGCTGGAGAGTCTTAAGGGACTTGTTGGGGCAGCCTGATAATAGAGAGTTGCAATAATCCAGCCTAGACGTAACAAATGCATGGACTAGTTTTTCTGCATCTGTTTGAGACAGGATGTGCCTGATTTTTGCAATGTTACGTAAATGAAAAAGGCAGTTCTTGAAGTTTGTTTTATGTGGGAGTTAAAGGACAAATCCTGATCAAAGATAACTCCAAGATTCCTTACGGTGTCGCTGGAGGCCAGGGCAATGCCATCTAGAGAAATTATATCTTTAGATAATGTGTTTCGAAGGTGTTCAGGGCCAAGTACAATAACTTCGGTTTTGTCTGAGTTTAACATCAGAAAATTGCAGGTCATCCAGGTTTTTATGTCCTTCAGGCATGCTTGAAGTTTAGCTAATTGATTAGTTTCATCTGGCTTGATCGATAAATATAATTGGGTATCATCTGCATAACAATGAAAATTTATGGAGTGCTTCCTAATAATATTGCCCAAAGGAAGCATATACAAGGTAAACAGAATTGATCCAAGCACAGAACCTTGTGGAACTCCGCGACTAACTTTGGCGTGCATAGAGGATTCATCGTTAACATGTACAAACTGACATCGATCTGATAAATAGGATTTAAACCAGCTTAGTGCGGTGCCTTTAATGCCAATTAAATGTTCTAGTCTCTGTAATAGAATGTGATGGTCAATGGTATCAAATGCGGCACTAAGATCTAGTAAGACAAGTACAGAGACAAGTCCTTTGTCAGATGCAATTAGAAGGTAATTTGTAACTTTCACCAGTGCTGTCTCTGTGCTATGATGCACTCTAAATCCTAACTGAAAATCCTCAAACAGCTTATTGTTGTGTAGAAAGTCACACAACTGATTGGCGACTGCTTTCTCAAGGATCTTAGAGAGAAAGGGAGGGTTAGATATAGGTCTATAATTTGACAGAACCCCTGGATCAAGAGTGGGCTTTTTAAGAAGAGGTTTAATTACACCTACTTTAAAGGACTGTGAAACATAGCCTTTTAATAAGGACAGATTGATCATATCCAGTAAAGAAATGCTCACTAAGGGTAAAATTTCTTTAAGCAGCCTAGTTGGGACGGGGTCTAAGAGACACGTTGATGGCTTAGATGAGGAAATCATGGAAGTTAGCTGATTAAGGTTGATGGGAGAAAAGCAGTCTAAATGTACATCAGGTTTTGCAGTTGTTTCTAAGGTTCCTGTGTGTGAAGATAAGTCAGTACCGGCTGAGGGCAGGAGGTGCTAAATTTTGTCTCTTATAGTTAGAATTTTATCATTAAAGAAGCTCATGAAGTCATTACTACTGAGATCTATAGGAATACATGGCTCAACAGAGCTGCGACTCTCTGTCAGCCTGGCTACAGTGCTGAACAGCAACAGGGGTTGTTCTTATTTTCCTCTATTAATGATGAGTAGTAGGCTGCTCTAGCATTATGGAGGGCCTTCCTATACATTTTAAAACTATCTTGCGAGGCTAAACATGATTCATCCAGATCACATCCAGAATGCCATTTCCTTTTCAAGTTTGTTTCATGTTTGCTTTAATGTGCGGGTTTGCAGGTTATACCATGGAGCTAACCTCCTCTGTTTTCTTTTTTTCTTTTTTAGAGGGGCAATAGAGTCGAGTGTTATTCGTAGTGAGCCTGCAGCACTATCAACAAGATGATCAATTTGGGAGGGACTAAAGTTAGCATAGGAGTCATCTGTTATATTGAGACATGGAACTGAATTAAATGCCGATGGAATCACTTCCTTAAATTTAGCTACAGCACTATCAGATAGACATCTAGTGTAGGAATGTTTGCCTAAAGTTTGAAATGTTTTAAGGACTAAACCTGATTAGAACTCTGAGAATTCAGATAAAAATTCAAAATACGGTCCAGGAGCTCGGTACACTATAACAAATAGAATTGGCTGTAGTGTTTTCCAGGTTGGGTGTGAAAGACTAAGAACAAGGCTTTCGAACGAGTTTTAATTTAGTTTAGGTTTAGGTTTGATTAATAGGCTTGAGTCGAAGATGGCTGCAACTCCACCTCCTCGGCCTGTGCCTCGAGGAATGTGAGTATTAATGTGACTGGGGGGAGTGGATTCATTTAGGCTAATGTATTCATTGTGACACAGCCAGGTTTCAGTAAGACAAAATAAATCAATATTATGATCTGATATTAGATCGTTTACTAGAACACCTTTAGTCCACATTTAATTCTCTCTGTTTTGTTGTACTGTTGCAGTGACGGTTTTACCTTTTATTAGGTTTTTATGTGTAACTCCTCTTCTGTTACTTTTGATTTAAATAATTTAAGTGGTTGGGGGGCAGACACCCTCTCTATAGAGTTTAGGGTGGGTAACTGCTCTAATGGAAGCGCAGAGAAGCATGTAAGACAACTCTGCCTCCTGGTCTGGACCACAGACTGTATTAAGTCTATGGTCTGAACTCTGAGTTGTCATGGCTTTGGGCCACTAATAAATTCGGCCAAATTTCTCGATATGAGAGCGGCTCCATCCAAAGTGGGATGAATGCCATCTCTCCTAATCAGACCAGGTCTTCTCCAGAAAGTCCGCCAATTATCTACAAAGCCCACATCATTACCTGGACACCACCTCGACAACCAGCGGTTGAATGATGACATGGGGCTATACATGTCATCGCTAGTAAGATTAGGTAGGGGCCCAGAGAAAACTACGGAGTCCGACATTGTCTTTGCATATCTACACACCAACTCAACATTAATTTTCATGACCTCTAATTGGCGTAATCGGGTGTCATTACCACCGACGTGAATAACAATCTTACCATATTTACGCTTATCCTTAGCCAGCAGTGGAGTGTGATGCTGAGTGGAGAGAACCTGTTAGAAACGTGAACGGGTCGGTGGTGAACCGTGGGCTTTGGTTTAGGGCTATGCTCCTTTCGGACAGTCACCCAGCCTCCCTGGCTTCCCGGCTGCTCAGGAGTTGCCAGGAGACGGCTAGCAGAAGCTACCTTTGGTCGGCTCGCACCGGCTAGGGGCTGGCTAGCTACAGCTGACTGACTTTCCATGGTGTGGAGCCGCGATTCTAACTCACTGAGCCTCGCCTCCAACATGGTGAATAAACTACATTTGTTACACGTACCATTATCGCTAAAGGAGGCAGAGGAGTAACTAAACATTTGACACACCGAGCAAGTGAGAGCAGGAGAGGGAGAGGGAGACGCCATTGCTAACTGAGCTAAAATATAAAAATTACATACATTAAGATATATAAGTAAATATATTTTCATATATTTTTCAATATATGAAAAGCAGCAATTCATTATGTACTGTAATATTAACACAATATATTATGTATATTTGCAGTATATTTTTTAGATATGAATATTGTTTCATTCTGTTAGTTATCAGTTAGTGTAGCCAAGAAGAATATTAACTTCTTAAAGTTATTTGCATAGAGGCACAGAGCAACAGAGGTCTGATGCAGGGGCCAGAAAGAAGGGTCCTTTGGCCATGTTGATGGAGCAGATGGAAAATGAGATGGAGGAAATGGAAGAGTTGATAGAGGAGGAGATGGAAGAGGAGCCTGTGAACATTCCTGAGGGCATTATCACAGAAATAACCCATGACAGCATTAAGGATGGAGACTGGCTAGCAGTGGTGTATGATGACCACTGGTGACTAGCAATTATTAAATTCACCAGTTCACCAGTTAGTCCCTGGTGTAGGCAGGTTCCAAAAACTGAATTCTACATTTCCCAAAATGCAACTCTATAGCACCTCTTTGTTAGGCCTTCCCTTTCTGGCAGTGGTGGGAAGTGAGTAGTGTAAAATGTAAATTTACAACTTGAAATTCAATTATTACATTACAGTTAATAATCCCAGCAATGCTGGTCAGTCATAATCCTAGTAAAAATGTTGCACTTCCCACTGTGATGTTCTAACAGTTGTAATGGATGAGGAGACCAGGCAGGCTGCAGCAGAAAGCTTTTTCCAAGAGGGAACAGATGTCCTTGGATGCAGATGGCATGCTGCCAAAAGCAGATGATGTTTATTTTCAGTTGAATTCATATTTCTGCAGGCGCTGAATTTCCTGTCATGTTTTGCATTATTTTGTCATTTGTGTCCAGTTTTTCTTGAGTGATTAAAAAGGTTCCATTCACTTAATCCCTGGCAACATAAACACACATGCAATAATGCTGTTACAGTCAATAATGCCAGGAAAACCCATAGTCTGTTTAAGCTATTTACACAATTTCATTAATTTAAAGATAATCCCATTAAATGACAGTTTTGATGATCCAGAAAAAATATAGGTGGAAAAGGGTAGGACGGACAGAAAAAAAACATCAGAAAGAAAGTTTTGGTTTTGGATGAGGAATGGTGAGATCTAGTGGTCCAGATTAAGTTCAGTGATGCAGATTGAAGAGGAAAATGAAATGTCCTGAAGGTCTTTAATGGACCTCTGTGATATCCTGTGTCCAGTACATCTCAGTGATGTCTGGTCCATGCTGCTGACTCCTGATCATTTTCACTTTTATACATTTGGATGCTGTGTGGAATACCAAGTTATGACCAGCCAGTTGGATGTTTTCAAAAGCACAGACATTTGTTTTTTTTATTAGATTTTATTTTGAACATGTTAAAAAAATAAAAATATAACTAAGAAAACACACAAGGATAAACAATAAAATTAACAAAGATACAGCAGACTAGGAAACAGTGACAGACTGAGAAACATGTAGCACAATTTCCACAACCAATCTGGTGACTTCGTCTGTTTGTGACAGAGAAAATATTCAGTGCATGTTTGGCAGATGTGATGCCTGCAAGGACCTTATTTTTCCTGTGGTCTTGGATCCTACCACAAACAAATAACGCTGCCATTGAGTGAATGGGTCACTAGGTAGACACCTATGACCTATTAAAAACTGAAGGGTGGCACTACCACTGAATTCGAGATAAAAACAACAAGCCTCTATGGTTGACCATAGAGAACCATAGAGAAACTTCTCAATCTAACAAAAACAGACCGTCCCCGTTTCTGTACTAACTTCACCAGTTCACACGTATTAAAAACCTGTACGAGAGTTTGACTAAGAATGAAGTTGTAGTCCATGTCGACTACAGCGAAAACTACACTCGCAAATGGAATAAAGAAATCAAGGACACTCACTGTGGTGGATCCCACCAGCAAGTCACGCTGCACAGAGGGGTGGTGTTCTTCAGTGGCGGACAAGCTGAATCATTTGCAACTGTATCTGGTAGCTGATGACATGATGCTGTCGCCACATGGGCACATTTGGATCCAGTCCTGGATCACATTAGAGCCAGCCACCCCCTAGCAAAAAACATCACTTCCTCTCAGATGGGCCCACGTCACAGAACAGGAATAAGGTAGCGTTTTACCAAGCTTCCACAATGCCTCTTATGAAAGGCTATAAGACGTGACATGGACCTTCACTGAGGCCTCCCATGGGAAAGGACTCTCTGATGGAGTAGAAGGTGCACTTAAAAACCTGGTGGATCGTTTGGTGGCCTATGGCACAGACATCCCAAATGCTTTGCTGGCAAAGCAATCATCTGTGGGGCTTTTTGAGGTGACAGAGGAGAACATTGCAAAATGTGGGGAACTGATTGCTCCATCCCTTAAATCTGTCCCTGGGATTATGAAAATGCATCAAGTACCCTGCTCCTACATGTGCACAAAAACAAATTCACTCTTGTCTCCTTTCCTCTCTGCTGTTTTTTACTTGTGTTTTTCTTTTGACATTTGCATTATTTACTTGAGTGCAAATTATAATTTAAGATAAGGTCATCTATTTTTATGTTTTTGCAAATCAAAATAAACTAAAGTAATTTCTCCACAGCTTGTTGCAACAGAGCCAGGGAGGAACAAATTTAGAGAGGTCTCTTGCATTTGTAGCCGCTCTTGTGACTGCTTCTCCCCATAGGAGTTTTTCTTCACCCATAGAGATACAGGGGAGTCTGAAGAGACCATCAAGGTGGGTCAACTCTAACCTGGTACTGTAACACAGGTAGGTTTAAGACAGCTCATAGAGCTGAAAACAAAGTAGGGAAGTCAAGTATGGAAATATTCTGTTGTGAGTTCAGATGCAGGTCCACATAGGGATGTGATGCCAAAGGTGGGGGTCATAATCACTTCATAATACTTAAAGCAGTATGTTGGACAAGGTGTTACACTTAATGCTGTTGATGTTTACCATTTTGCTATTTTTATTTATTTTCTTTTTATTCATTAATCCAGATTGTCGGTGGTCAGTATGAAGTCGACATCATGAACTGTGCTGGTGACAACCAATTCTACATCCATCATAAAATTCCCTGGCAACAAGGTTTGGTACTATTTGGAAGACATCAAAGAAATTGTCACTAATCCACTGCCTGCAACGTCATCTGTCAGGCAGTGTGTTCTGCAGGCTGTTAAGTGTGGTGCCAGGGATCTGGGCTGAGTATAGAAAGAAAACTGTTGGAATTTTGATTTGGTCATGAGCTTTGGGTAGTGACTGAAAGAATGAGATCGTGGATACAAGCGGCTGAAATGAGTTTCCTCTGTAGGGTGTCTGGGCTCACCCTTAGGGATAGGGTAAGGAGCTCTGACATCTGGAGGGAGCTTGGAGTACCTTCACAAATAAAGGAGCCAGTTGAGGTGGTTCGGGCATCTGATCATAATGCCTCCGGTAGTGAGTCACCTGTGTGGGGTGGACCTCTTATAAGGTCACTCAATCATATATCCAGTTTAGCTGTGGCTAAATTGAATCTGTGCTCGTTTTGACAGGGCAATCAGATCCAGTTTAGCACACAGCTGCATGCCCACAGGCTCAAATGTTGGTCTTACGGAAAACATAGCAAGATAACTTTTATTTCAGGAACCTAAATAAAATATACTGGAAAATATAAATTTATACAGAAAAAAAAACAGTGGCACCAAAAGTTACAATATTTTAGTGCTCCCCCTAAATTTCTCAAATGAGGCTTTCTTAATTTTGTAAGCTTGTAGATTTAGGTTTCTGCCTGCAAACTCCGTTTTGCAAGTTTGCGCATGCCTGGCTTTAGCTTCAGTGGGCTCAATCAAAGCTCGTAGCTAACGTTACCATTGTTGCTACTCTTTGACATGAATTTTTGTCATTAACTTTATTATTTTACTGGCATGTATTCTGTGACTACACTGGGCAGCAGTTAACTGATGAGTTTAACCCTCCACAGTCTGTTTGGACCCATGTAGAGGTTTACTCCAGTAAATTAATAACTTTAAATTAAGTAGACCACTTGGAAGCCTCTTTTAATTTAGTTGTGGTTATTAAACATCCTATACACTTAGCATTCAATTACCTTATATTCAAAGCCAACTAAACATGTTTAGTTCTACGCTGTCTGTTTATTAAACACTGTTGTAATTATTTTCCTTGCTTTTGCTCTTGTCTTGCCATTTGCAGATCTGCTATACTTTCAGTGGTGCTCAGAAAACATCCAGCTATCATCAGTCTGTATTGCAGTCCAAAGACGAACTGTCCTTCCTCAACTTCTTTGCTGACCCTGAGTCCTGACTTTTTTTTAAAGTGGAGCTGACTAAATATATGATGATCTTGCTATAAATGTATTTTACTTCAGTGTATTTTATATTTGTATTGAAGTTTCTCCCTTGTCTGTAGACAGTCTGTATTTTGTTTTTCTCCAAATGATGTATTTCCGTACCACTTTAAAATAAGTGAGCAGCTGATAGCACAAAATCATAGCACACTTCTGCTTGAGTAAAGCTAAATTCTTTCACCTGTGACTAGTGATTTGATCAACAGTCACAAAATGTAAATTGGCAACTTGTAATTCTTAGGGTGAATTTTATCACCCTCAGTCAAAATATTTTTTTCTACTAGGGCAATCATCTGACAACCGAAACAGATAGATGACAACATCTGGATTGTCTGATCGGCTATACTGAAACGAGAAGTGATCAGAGAGTCTGAGGTATCAGCAAGTTGTCTTCAGTTTGCTTGCAATGATGAAAAACCCTCAAGCCTCAAACCAAGTCTGTTTTGCATACAAATTCACTGGATAAATGTTAAGCGTGAGAGAAACATGCAGAATATGTGGCATTTGTCATACTATTCATAGTTTTAATACAAAGTAGATTAATACCAAACAGGCCACTGTCAATTTAGAATTTTTGAATGTTCTTTGTTGTTGATGAATTCATTTTTTGTGTTACTGTAAAATAGAAACTTTAAGTTGATCAAGTTGATCCAAAAAGATGCTTACTCGAAACAACTTTTATTTTTTATGTTTGTGCAACTAAGATACCAATACAGGTCTGTTGGTTTGACTAGTCATTTTATGTTGTCTCAAATGCCTTGTTGGTATCATCAAAAAACTTGTTGATTTACCTTTTAAAGTATCAAGTTAATGCAACTGTTTTGTTAGCTTCACATTTGTCATCCCAACTTCTTATTTTAAGTAGAAGGAACTCAGATAAAAGTGCAAACAGCTGAAGATCCTTAGCTTGCTGAAGTCAAGATTTTAAGGCAGCCAGATTACAAATTATTTTATTTATTTTCATTTATTTATTTCTGTATTATTTTCCTTTTGCATATAAATTCCTTTCCTTATTTACTTTCCCATTTAATATTCAATTTTATTTATTAATTTATTTCTGTATTTAATTTTGTATTATTGTCCCTTTGTGGCCTTTTTCTTTCCTTCTTGTCAGATCTCTTTTCCCGGGACCGCAGGACGTTGTGAGACGTTTTGGAGGTTTGCACCGTCCACCAGCACCCACTGGGCTGCCCTGTGAAAGCGGTGGACCTCATCAACATGTCTATCCATCCTGCAGTGCACTGTGGCCGGCATGCGGTGGTGCAGCTCCTCTGTGCAGTAGCAGTCCCGGGAACAGAGATCTGACAAAGGCAGGGTTGCCAGTGTAGGGACCATGGGAACTCAACAGATGAATTTGTGATGAACTTTTATTTAAGTTCTACGAAGCAAGTTCAACATACCCAGGATATCTTTTCGTTATCTGGCTTAACTAAGCCTAACATTCAGCATTTAATGTGGCTTATTTCCCTATCGTTGACATCGTTGTCATGGTGACATGAACTGCTGGAAAGAGTGCTGTGTGTTGTTTCTGCCAAGTTCACGAATTAACATTACACTGGAGAATTTGCTATCAGCTCCTAAATGTAACCAGGGTCTATCTACTCTTGATTACAGTTTATAAAACAACAAATACATTTCTTATATCGCTGATAGTGATAACAGCCAATAGTCTCTGCGTTGTGTTTTGTGATGTTGATGGACTAACAGCTGACAGCTACAGTAGTTAACTCCAACGCTGAGACACAAACAGCTCCAATGTCGATTCACAGATGATTTATTGCTTACAAGCACTTCGGGACCTGGGGGATACAAGCCCAGTCTCAGTAAAACTATTCAGTATAGAAGAAACTCATAAACAAAGGAAACTTACAATACTAATGAATGATTTCTGTAGCCAATCTAAATAAACATTAACTGACTAATTATAGAGCCAACGGTCCAAGACGTCTTAAAAATTACACATTACACAAAGACACTACTGATACAGATAAATTAGTACACATAGATAATTACTCTGGATGTCAATTTAGTTACCGTCTTTTCATTTAACAGTCATCCACTCACCTGGGGGATACAAGCCCGGTCTGACTTGTTGATGTCAGACCGGTGATGGACTTTATAACTGCATTGTTACCATGGATACTGTGTAGCTTAGTAATAAATATGAAATATAAAATAATCATCATAAAAATACGAAAATAACACAAATATGTACAACTTACAACTATCAAATAAAGGTAACATTACTGACAAAATTAAATTCTATATTACAAGATTTTGCTATTAGACAAAGTAACAATTTAAACCTCAAATTATGTATTTAATGTAACATGCAAGAAGCATATGTTACATAAATTGCAGATACAGAATGTGTCTCGTTTTCTCTAGTACACGATTTCTTCCTCGGTTTCGTTCTGGCCGAATCAAAAGAGATGTGACGTTAATTAATTGCGACAACGACAACCCTAACCTGTAAACAGAGTGGGGGTGTCTTTGCAGAACATTTCATCGCCAATGATGTGAATGTCATTGTCAAAATTTACAAAGAAAATAAAACCAAGTATTCAAAGAGGAGTGGACAGACAAAATACAACAAATATGCCACAATCCAGCACAAATCCCATGTGTTTGATTTGCACAGAAACAGGGATTGTGAAGAGTGGTAATTATGGTGGTGTAATGTAAAACATCATTTTGACACCAACCACCACCAGCCATTTCAAACAGCAGTATCCACAGAACAGCAAATGACTGCAGGCAAACAATGCCATTTCTCTCACAAGGCTCAAATGTATTTTGACCATGTTGACTGTCTTGCGTTTATCTCATTATTAGATTCAATTGGCTTCTGTCAGAGTGTACATAAACCCACTCACTGTTTTAACCACACCCTCGACCTTGTTCTTGTCTATGGCATAGAAATTGAACATCTAATAGTCTTTCCACAGAATTCTTTTTTATCAGACCATTATTTATTAACTTTTGAATTCCTATTACTGGACTACACGCCATTAGGCAAACATTCCTACACTAGATGTCTATCTGATGGTGCTGTTGCTAAATTTAAGGAAGTGATTCCATCTGCATTTAATTCAGTTCCATGTCTCAATGTAACAGATGACTCCTATGCTAACTTTAGTCCCTCCCAAATTGATCACCTTCTTGATAGTGCTGCAGGCTCACTACGAATAACACTCGACTCTATCGCCCCTCTAAAAAAGAAGATAATAAAACAGAGGAGGTTAGCTCCATGGTATAACCCGCAAACCCGCAAACTAAAACAAACATCACGAAAACTTGAAAGGAAATGGTGTTCCACCAATCTGGAAGAATCACGTTTAGCCTGGCAAGATAGTCTTAAAATTTATAGGAAGGCCCTCCGTAATGCCAGAGCAGCCTACTACTCAACATTAATAGAATAATAAGAACAACCCCAGGTTTCTGTTCAGCACTGTAGCCAGGCTGACAGAGAGTCACAGCTCTGTTGAGCCATGTATTCCTATAGACCTCAGTAGTAACGACTTTATGAGCTTTTTTAATGATAAAATTCTAACTATTAGAGACAAAATTCAGCACCTCCTGCCCTCAGTTGGTACTGACTTATCTTCAAACACAGGAACCTTAGAAACAACTGTAAACCCTGATGTACATTTAGACTGCTTTTCTCCCATCAACCTTAATCAGCTAACTTCCATGATTTCCTCATCTAAGCCATCAACGTGTCTCTTAGACCCCGTCCCAACTAGGCTGCTTAAAGAAATTTTACCCTTAGTTAGCACTTCTTTACTAGATATGATCAATCTGTCCTTATTAAAAGGCTATGTGCCACAGTCCTTAAAAGTAGCTGTAATTAAACCTCTTCTTAAAAAGCCCACTCTTGATCCAGGGGTTTTGTCAAATTATAGACCTATATCTAACCCTCCTTTTCTCTCTAAGATCCTTGAGAAAGCAGTCGCCAATCAGTTGTGTGACTTTCTACACAACAATAAGCTGTTTGAGGATTTTCACTCAGGATTTAGAGTGCATCATAGCACAGAGACAGCACTAGTGAAAGTTACAAATTACCTTCTAATTGCATCTGACAATGGACTTGTCTCTGTACTTGTCTTACTAGATCTTAGTGCCGTATTCGATACCATTGACCATCACATTCTATTACAGAGACTAGAACATTTAATTGGCATTAAAGGCACCGCACTAAGCTGGTTTAAATCCTATTTATCAGATCGATATCAGTTTGTACATGTTAATGATGAATCCTCTATGCACACCAAAGTTAGTCACGGAGTTCCACAAGGTTCTGTGCTTGGACCAATTCTGTTTACCTTGTATATGCTTCCTTTATGCAATATTATTAGGAAGCACTCTGTAAATGTTCATTGTTATGCAGATGATACCCAATTATATTTATCGATCAAGCCAGATGAAACTAATCAATTAGCTAAACTTCAAGCATGCCTGAAGGACATAAAAACCTGGATGACCTGCAATTTTCTGATGTTAAACTCAGACAAAACCGAAGTTATTGTATTTGGCCCCGAACACCTTCGAAACACATTATCTAAAGATATAGTTTCTCTAGATGGCATTGCCCTGGCCTCCAGCGACACCGTAAGGAATCTTGGAGTTATCTTTGATCAGGATATGTCCTTTAACTCCCACATAAAACAAACTTCAAGAACTGCCTTTTTTCATTTACGTAACATTGCAAAATCAGGCACATCCTGTCTCAAACAGATGCAGAAAAACTAGTCCATGAATTTGTTACGTCTAGGCTGGACT
>VMKM01003311.1:0-40362 GCA_008360985.2 Macquaria ambigua | reverse complement strand
ATCCCTTCCTTCCTTCTCTTTACCTGCACTTGTTCACTTCCTTTCATCCCTCCTGCTCACCTTGTCTCTCCTCTCCTTCCTTCTTCCTACCTCCTCACTTCTTTCCTCTCTCCTCGCCCCTTTTATTTCCAGTTTTCTTTCTCCTTCCCTACATGATCTCCTCCCTCACTTCATCCTTTCTCCTCTTCCTCTGTTCTCACTTTTTTCATCCTAACTCCTCCTTCCTTCAGTCATTGTTTCCTTGCTTGCCTCCTCCCTCCTTTCTTTTTCCCTTCCTTTACCTCTGTCTTCTTCTCTTCTCCTATCCTTCCTTCTCCCTCCTCCTCCTCCTTACCAGCTTCCTCAGCTGCTCCCTTTCATCTTTCCTTCCATCCTTACCTCGTCTCTCCTTTCCTATCACCCCCCTTCTTGTCTTCTACTTTCTTTCCTTGGACTCCTCTCCTCTCCTCCTCTCTCTCTGTGTGGTTATTGTGGAAGCCGGGATGTAAAGCGAAGCTAAAGCAGGAAGCAGATGATAATATAATAATGTAAGATGAAACTGTATCGATTCTTGGTGTTGAAATCAGGTCACAGCAGCAGCAGAGAGGAGAGGAGAAATTAGAGTCGAAGAACGGGGAAAAAGGGAGGAAGTCAAATATGCAGACGCAGCAATTTCAAGGTGATAAGGGCACATTAAGATGAATGTATGAATGACGAAATATGACTCAGTATGAGGAAAGTGTGCAGAACATATTTGGTATCTTTCGGGGATGTTGGGATCTTCAGGAGAATTTAAAATAAAGCTCTATTTTAAAATGTATTGTGGCCAAAAAAAAAAATCCCTTCCACAGGAGTCAGACTTTCTTCCCAAACACTCGAGAGCTGAGATTTCTGCAGAAAAGTGGCGCCGAAAGCCTCTTTCAGCCTGATTCACACCGCAGCCTGAGTCGTGGATGAAGAGGAAGATGGGGAGAAGAGGAGAGGAGGAGGAGAGTGGTGTTATGTGGTCAGGAAATACATTTTTGGCAGAGAGAGGAAGCGATAGATAGCCGGGGGGACAGAGAGAGAGTTTTGTGTAATTGGTATTAGGCAGACTGTCAGGCAGGCAGTGGGTGGGAGGTGATGTATGGATGGAGGAGACGTTAAAGAAGTGAACAGACAGTGAGGAAGAGGAAGCAGGCTGAGCTCTGCTGCCGCTTCCAACACAACAGTCTGTAATGATGCTAATGATGAAGCGGTGATGCAATCTGAGGCATCACCAAAGAGGAAAAAAAATAACAGTCGAAGTGAAAGAAATGCATCACAAAATCAACGCTGTCACAGAAAAACTGCATTAATATACAACTAATTTATAGCAGCAGAAACACACTGCAGCCTGGATTTGGTTTTATTTATAAGTGAGGAAACTACAACGTCGGCTCCAGGCGACTTAAGCATGATTTTTAAATAGTTTTTATGGTTGTTAAGGCAACTCGCAGCACTTGGCGGTCTTGGTTTAATACTGAAGAATGCTGATTTAAAAACGAGATGAGATATGTTGACTTTTTCAACATTTAACCAAAACCAGCTTTGTTCCCTAACCAAGTGTTTTAGTAGCCCAAACGTAACGTGGGACTCAAAGATTTAAGTCGTTTATATTGCAGAGTAAATTCCATAAAACACACATCATCCAAATTATAAGAATCTCCTCCGGATTTGTTTTTATGAAACATATCACCCTAAAGATTTCTTATAGCCGTAAACCATTTGGGTCAAGTTTTATGGTATTTATTGGGGGGAAAAATTGATTTGTATAGTGCTTTGAACATGAAAAATACAAGATAAGTTAGTATATAGCTGTAGATAAAATGATGGATTGTGATTGGCCAAAGAGGCTTATCAGTTGTGTTTTTATCATATTTTAAGTATTCACCCAGAAACACCATGTTAAAAAGCGCTAGAAGGGTTTCAGTTGACTTTTGGTTTTGCTTCCTGCTGTCAGAGGACACTGAGCTGCGTGGACGAACATCTGAACCGACCACTGCTCGCTCTCCCTCTCTCTCTCTGTAAAAGCATGTCCTTTCTTCCCTCTAAATGTTGCATGCGTGAATTAAACCAGAACCTTATCAGAGCGCTCCCAGCCACAAGTGTTCCCATTGAAATGCAAGGCGTGATGTTTAATCATTATAAGCGAGATCTGCGGCGGCCGGGCTAATCTCCATTTTAACATTTCACACAGCGCCTGCAGTTATGTGCCTTTTTCCCTTCCTTCCCTTTCCGCTGAAATGACGAACAATAGCCCCTTTTTTCACAGTGGTGAAGTGGCGGCGGAGAGGAGGCAGAGCGCCGGTCGGCAGCGTTAACAGCAGCTAACAAACTTGACCTCGGTGGGTTCATGCAAATGCACTGTTAGAGGGAATAATGGCTGCTGCTGCTAAAACACGACCCTCACTTGAACCTGCTCCATCCTGCAGAGGAAGAGGAGCCGCCAGACTCACACTTAGAGCTGTTCAAAGGGATGAAGATCAGCCCCAGGATCATTATGCATTACAAACAGCCATTTACATTAATGCATTAATTATGGTTAGATGCAGTTTACAGGACATAAAAAATCAAGAGGTAGCAGAGCAGGAAGCCGCTTCTTCTTCTTCGACTGGGCGATCAGATGGTGGGTTACCTGAGACAACTGAGGCTGCGTTCATAGCGTTCATGGTCATATTCTCCTGTTGTTCTTGTTTGGCTGTGGTTTAAATAGTTTAGAAATATATACAAGGACGGATTATGAGACAATGGGCCCCTGTGCACTTTCGTCTTCCTGCAACAACTCAACCTCTCGCGAGACTTTCTGTTTCTGGTTAAACTAAAAGGATCTTACTCTTTAACAAAACGGTCTGTCTCTGTAGGGATTCTTTCCATAATGTTGTCAGACACTTAGAATAACCGTCTGAACCAGAGTCAGTGGCAAAAACAAGCACTTTTAGTGGACGCACTTTCCACAGGTGCAATTGCCCACAAGGATTACGTTGCAGCCATTGCAGCCCGTTCACGGATGCCGGCGGAGGCGATCTACTGGACCAACTCCAAAACCTTTGGTAACTATTAATCATTTAGACCCCAAAATTAGTAAAAATAGAGCCCAGGTTTAAAAATACCAGAGCTTCCCTTTAAGATCTAAATTTGTGCACAGAAATGACTAATTTCGTGCTCTATCCACACAAAATAGTTGAACATATATTTTTTCTTATTTCGGTACAGAACATATAAACATTATGCCGTCAACATTTTAACGTTGGACAACGTATCTCCATCCAAAACCCCCCAAAAATGTATTTAATCCAAGTGGTTTGTAAGCCCCCCCTTTTACATCCTTTTACAGCAAGTGATTATTATCGTCTAATAACCATAACAGATCCAAATATCACCGAAAATAAGTTTTTAATATTTACCTAATACTTTGAAATTAACACAGAAATGGCTCTTACAGCAGTGATTATATGATATACCTTATCACCTGTCCTTTGTGAGGTTGTGATTGGTGGACAGGGTGAACGGGTTGATACCTGGAGGCGGGGCTTAACTCTGCAGTCTCGGACAGTACCAGACCCCCTCGCCCTCCTCCTCCTCCTCCTCCTCCTCCTCCTCCTCCCTGGTGTCTGTGATGTTCGCGGCCTCGCTCCATCACTGTCGGCCCCGGGGCAGGCCGCTGAGGAGCCCGCTGAGGAGAGAAAACAGTGGAGGGGGCGGATGGAGGGATAAGAAGCTGGACGGAGGGGTGGATGGATGGGTGAGGGAGTGAGGGGGGAGGATGGTTCCCCTCAGGGCCTCCAGAGGCAGCGCTTATATCAATCACTCGACGGGAGGAGAGAGTGATTCTGATGGATGATATCCCCCAACACAACGCCTCCTCCTTCACCTCCTCCTCCTCTCTCTCTCCTTCTCTCCCTCTGACCCTGCATAGATGATCTTCCCTCCTTCATTCCTGGTTTTATCCGTCCATCCTCTTCATTTCCTCTCTCCTCTGTTCCTGCATGGATGGACGTCACATAATCCACAGTTTTTCCTCCTTTACTCTTGCTGTTACTCCTCGGACTCCTTCTCTCCTTCCTTCCTGACATCACTTTTCCCACTTACATCCT
This sequence comes from Macquaria ambigua, assembly GCA_008360985.2. Classification (NCBI taxonomy): domain Eukaryota; kingdom Metazoa; phylum Chordata; class Actinopteri; order Centrarchiformes; family Percichthyidae; genus Macquaria; species Macquaria ambigua. The sequence continues at coordinate 36,268 of VMKM01003311.1, read as the reverse complement.
TCTATTTCTACATTTTTTGTGTCCTCCCTCCTTATTTCCCTCCTTCCTCATTCATTACTCCCTTTTCCTCCTTACTTGTCTCAGGCGAGTGTGATTCCTAGTTCTCTTTCTACATGCCCTCTTCCTTCCTTCCTTGTTCCTCCCTCCTTCTTTCCTTCCCTCCTTTTCTTCTCCTCTACCTTATTTCCTTCCTTACACATATCCTTTCCTGGCCTCCTTGTTTTTTTCCTCTATATATACCTCATTTTTTTCCTCCCTGCATCCTCCTTTTCCTACTTTGTTGTTTCCGGCCTCCTTCTTTCCCCCATCACCAACTACTTTCTCTCCTTCCCTTATTTACAAGTGTGTACTTCTTCACCAATCTCTCATTTCTTTTATTCCATACTTGTCTTTTTTACATGCTTCCTTCCTGCCTGCCTCCCTCCATCTGTTACTCTCTTTCTTCCTTCCTTTCATCCCTGTTCTCCTTCGACTCCTTCCTTCCCTCCTTTCCTTGTTCTCTACCATCTTTTTCTCCTTACTTTCTCCTTTCCTTTCCAATCTTCTATTCTATTTAAATAGAATCAAATAATAAATCTATTTCTCTTAAATCCCTCTTTCCCTACTTTGGTGCCTACTCCCTCCTTCCTAACTTTCCTGTTAACTTTCCATGTTTTATACTTACATTTCCTCAACATTACATCCTTCTTTTTCCACGTTGTTGTGTCCTCCTTCTTTCTATCCCTCCTTCCTTATACATCTTACATCTCGCTTTCCCTTATTTCCCTGCTTCCAACTCCTTCTTTTCCTCCCTACATGCCTCCTTCCTTCTTCCCTCCCTTGTTCCTCACTCCTTTCCTTCTATTTCTCCCCTCCCCTCATTCTCTCCCCCCTTTACTTCTTACTTGTCTCCTTCCCAATTCCCTAGCCTCTTTTCCTCCATCCAGCTGTTTCTCCTTTTCCTCCTTCCTTCCCTCCATCTTACTTCTGTATCACCCTCTTTCCTGTCTCTACATCATCTCCCTCCTTACTTTGCTCCTTCATAACGTCCTTCTCTTCCTCCCTACGTGCCACCTCTCCTCATTCTACCCTCCTTCTTACTCCTTCAAACACCTCTTCCTTCCTTCCCACGTTCTGTACCTCCTTTTCTCTCCTTCCCAGCCCTTGTCTGTCTTTTGCAACATCCCTCTTTCCATACTTTGGTACCTCCTCCCTCCCTCCTCCTCCCTCCTTCCTAACTTCCCACCTTCTCCTTATCCTCTCTACAGGACATCCCACCTTTCCTCCTCGCTCTGGCCATCAGCTCTTGCCTCCTCTGTCTCTTGCCACTCTGTCACCTCCTCCTCCTCCTCCTCCTCCTCTGGCCCCGGCAGCTGTCAGGTGGCCTGGTGTTTCTGGCCAAAGCGGCCGCTCGGTGTCACGGTTCAGCTCTGCGGAGGAAACTGCAGGAGGAGAAGACCTGTCAAGACCAGCTCTGGGGAGGCGCAGGGTAGGGTGAGGAGGTGCTAGGTGATGTGAGGAGGCACTCGCTGAGTGAGAAGGGATACAGCAGCGGACCAAAAGGCAAAGGAAAGAAGCCAAGTTACACTTTGGCTGACAGAAAAATGGCAAGGAGAGAGGAGAGAGGAGGAGATGAGAGGAGAGAAGAATGAATGAGGTGGAGGAGAAGGAGACAACAAAAGAGGAAGGAGGGAAGAAAGGTAGAAGTCAAGATGTAAGAGCTAAAACGGGAGAGGAAAGGGGTGGAGAGGAGGTTTAAATAAGAGGAGCAAAGGAATAACCAAAAGTAAAGGGGAGGCAAAAGAGAGGAGGATAGGAGGGAAAACAAATGAGGAGAGAAGGAGAATATGAGATGAGAAAGGATGGAGGGAGTAAATAAGCGATGACAGAAGAATAAAAGAGGAAGAGAGGAGGAGGAGGAGATCAGCAGGGAGGTGAAACAGCAGTGAAGCTCTAATCTCTCACCTCCCAACGGCATTTCAATGGTAATGATGACACCAGCAGGAAGTTTCCACTCAGCAGGCCTCCTCCCTCCTCCTCTCCTGTTTCCTCTCCTCATCGTTGTCTTGTCCTAGCCTCTCCTCCCCTCTCCTCTCTCCTCCTCTTTACTTTTCCTCTCCAACTCTCTCTTCTCTTCTTTTTCTCCCCTTTCTCATCTCTCCTCCAGTTTCTTCTCATCACTTTGTCTCCTCTTCCCCTCCTCTCCTCTTGTTCCTCCCTATCCTGCTCTTCTCTTTGCTCCCCTTTCATCTCCTTCTCTTCTCATACCATTTACTCCTCCTCCTCCTCCTCTATCCTCTCCTCCAGTTTCCTCTTCCCCCTCCTTTCCTCTCACCTCTTATAATTTTATTCTTACTTTCCTCCCATCACTCATCTCTTCTACTTTCTTCTTCTCTCCCTCTGTCTCCTCCTCTATTCTTTCTCCTCTTCTTTGCCCTTTTATACCTCCTCATCAGGCGTACCACTCGTCATTCCTTTATTACCTTCTATTATCCTTGTTTCTGATCTTCACCCTACATCTCTTTATCATCCTGCTCTCCTCCTCTTTTTTCTGTCTGTTTCACCTTATCCTCCTTTGCTTTCTTCATCCTTTTCTCCTTGTTTTCTGTTCCTCTCCTACTCTTCCTCTGTGCCTTCTCTCCCTCCTTCCTTTTTCCTCTCCTGTTTCTTTTTTCAATCCTTCCTTCCTTTCCATTGTCCTCTCTTCTCTTCATCCTTTTCTCCTCCTTCACTCCTCTCTTCTCTTCTCACTCCTCCTTTCTTATACTTCTTCTCCTCCTTTCTCTCATTTCCACCTTCCCTTTCACCTCTAATGTTCTCTCCATCCTCTGCTACTGTCACCTCTTTACTCCTCCTTTCATCTCTCCCATTTTTTCTCCCCTCTTCCACCTCCTCTCCTCCTGTTTCCTATTCTTTTCTCTCTTCCCCTTTCATCCTTCTCTCCTATTCCTTTCTCCGCATCTTCTCATCCCTTGTTTCCTCTCCTTCCCTCCTCCTCTCTTCACCTTCCTACTCCTCCTCTCCACTTCTCTCCTCTCCTGTTTTCTTGTCATTCTCATCTTCTCTTTCCTTGTATCCTCTTCTTTCCTTCTCCTCTGTTCACCTTCCTCTTCTCTCCTATTTCCTTGTCCACCTCATGTTCTCCTTCCTCGTATCTTCACCTCCTCTGTTCACTTTCATGCTCTTCCTCTCCTCTCCCGTTTCCTCCTCCTCCTCATCTTCTCCTCCCTTGTTCTCACTCCTTTCATCCTCCTATCTTCCCTTTCCTTTCCTCTCCTGTTTCCTTGTCCACCTCATGTTCTCCTTCCTTGTATCCTCTCCTCTCCTCTCCTCTCCTCCTCTCCTCTCAGGCAGCATCACCTATTGAACAAAAGCAGGAGGAGTGTTGCACCTCTCTTTCACCAGCCCGGCGTTTCCCCTCTAACTCCATCTCCAAGGTAACCGGCATCATGATCATCAGCCTTTGTCATCATCATCATCATCATCACGGCACTAATGATGCTAATTCATAACCAGCAGTGATTGCAGCCATACATCATCTGCAGCTTGACCTCGGCAGGTGAAGAGGCGTGAGGCGCGACCCCGGCCGGTCCGGCCCACTCTGCCGACCTTCCAGACGGGCCGCCGCGGTGCTGAATGTCCGGCGTGATGGTGGGAGGTGGGCGGATGCTGGTTAGCTGCCGGCGTGGCGTTGGGCGCGGCTGACCTTGGAGGAGAGGTAGGTGGAGGCTGTTTCGGAGGCTCTGTGCTCTGTGCGTGGAGTTTTAGCCAGAAGGAGATTGAATCGTTAAATACTGAACCGCCTTTCAATTCCGTTGAGAACCAATCTGTCCGTCCTCTTCATTTCCAAAACCAAGACCAAAACCAACAGTCTCATAGTCCGTCTCTCAATACTTTCTGACTTCCTGTCTGTCCAAGCCCGTTGGTTCCTACTGAAGATGTAAATGTTTTAAAAACACACAAATATATAAAGGCCCAGTAATTTCCTAAAGCTGCTGGACACTGTAGTTTTTAGCAAACGTATCTCAAACATAAGGATATAGTGACTTTGTTGGGGACTATTTTCAGCGGCGGATGAATCCACATTTGGTGCTCTAGTGAGTATTTAGGGCAGCAGGACAGTGCAGTGTATGTGTTCATGGTAATGAAGGAACGTGTGTGTGTGTGTTTTTAATAGTTTTTGAACAATGGAGCTCTATGGCACAGAGCAATAAGCTATATTATGCATAGGATCAAAAATAGCAATTGTCCAATCATAGCTCAGCAAGTCAAGCTTTGGATTGGGGCTGTAGTAAGAGAGACGCTCAGTACAAAGATTTTGGACGGTGGAGTATTTCTGTAACACCCTTCCAAACCCCAAAACGCGAGTAAAATTATAAGGAATTGATTAAACAGTGCGGTTCGCCACCGTAACCTAAAACTGCAAACGTTAGCATATTGGGCTAATTAGCTTACAACCAACAGTGGTAACCTAGTGTTACTTACAAGACAAAGAGTTAGCGTATTATTAGCTAACTGCATTATTTTTGTGGGGTTACAGGTTATGTTGGAAAAAGGGCCATTCGGGACTGGAACTTCCTGGATGATACTATATTAGAGTTTAAGCTAACGTTAGCGGCTCTGTTCTGCTCCGTGTTGGACTTACCTTATGGAAGTTATGTATTACATAATGTATTTCTATATGTTTTCTCATCAGCGTTACCCTTTGAAGCCTAAAAACTACACTAAAAGCTAAACATGAGACATTAACTTAATTGAGTTATTGGATATATAATGAAATCTTAGGTCATCAAACATCCAGTTCAGAGGGAAGTCTGGTCCTGATGTGTCTTCTGGTGTTTATTGTTGTTGGTATTGTTGTTCTGTAGAGTTTGTAAGCTTCGTCGTTTCTCCTCATTACAATGATGAAACCCACCAGATTAAATGTGGACTCAAATCCATTTCATCATTACACATTCATCCTCCGTGCCTTCAATTTATTTTCATCTCAATCCAGACTCTGCCCTAGACTTTTAGCAGTAATATGCGTGTGTGTCTGTGTTTTTTTTTGTATGTGTGTGTGTGTGTTTGTGTATTGGTGTTCATCTCCAGCAAGGCCAGACTTTCTTTTCTCCCAGATGGAGACGATCATCTTTCATTTGTTTGTCTTCGGTCCTTGACACTGTAGAAAGACTCATTTTTGTCTCTTCTCAGGTTCACTTCATATAAAAATGTAAAGATTAAACATTTTCTCAGTCTTCTCATGTCGGCTGTGGAGTTCTTCTTCCAAGGCTAACAGACCCGACCAGTGGTAATATACATAGTTTAGTCAATTAACTATAAGTTATATACACTTCACATTCCTGCTGAAAGTTAGTCTGATTTCCATACAGCCACAGTTTACACTTTATTTCAGTTCACTATTAAAATCTACCTGCAAAGACTTGGAAGTTGCTGCAAACAGATGATCCATCACAGTCAACACTTGCTGCTGTCATGATCAGTTCTGTTAGTCTGTGTTACTTCCTGTTTTATTTTGGTAGTGTTCTGTCTTATCCTCTTGTTCCTGTCAAGTTTCCCGCCAGTCCTAATCAGCCTTATGTGTTTCACCTGTGTCTCATTGTCTACTTACCTGGCCCTATATATACACCCAGTGTTTTCCCCTTCCCTTTGCCAGATAATCTTCGCCCCTTGTGTGTCGTTATCCAGCGTTTTACTTGTGCTTCCCCGTGTTACTTGTGTATGACCAGTTTTTGATACTACGACTTGTTTTGCCTTAACCTTCGGACACCTTCGCTCTGTGTACTTGTACTTTGCTTCTGGGACAGTAAAAGCTCTGAACTGTTTAAGTGTGTCGAGTCTGCTCTGTGGGTCCAATCTCTCTGTGTGCCTGATAGCTGCTGACTAGATCAGATATTCTGAATTTTCAGCCCAACAACGGTCACTATCAAACATGTTGGATGTCCACCGACCAGTCAATGACAACTACCCAATGAGAGCTGGAGGAAAACACCAAACGATGAAGAGACGATGAAATTCTGTAGCATCAAGCAGCACACGTCTGTTTCGGTGCGTTGAGGTGCGTTGAACTACACAACTAGAGCGTGTTTGACAATCAGTGGAAGGAGACAGCGACTTCCCTTCATCTACCAGCTGGCTCAAGTTGAAAGAGTAAAGAACACCTCACTTAGTTGGCTACTGTGCAAGCAAGCAGGACCACCTCGATGGAGCTCTCAAGACAAGATACAGCCATTGTTTTCCAACAGAGAGAGCATCCATACAAACCTTGTGGCTGTGCTTCTGTGGGCGAATAAGTTTCAACGTTGAATTGGGCATTGGGACCTTGGGAACAGCTTGTGTGACAACATAATCTCAACTCAAAGGTCCATTTGACTAGTTTTAAAGTTTTCAACCACTTCTCACTTTGCATGTGACTGAAGTGCCAAACTTAGATCATGTGACGACGCAGAGAAGCCAGGAAATGGGCCTTTGAGTTGAGATTATTTTGTCACACAACTTTGACCTTATTGGCGGAAACCTTTTTAATATGCAACCAATGAGATGACAAAAAAAGCTTTCATGCACCCAGACCCCTCCTGACTCCTCGTTTACTGAACCACTTCTTGCCAGTTATTTCTTTTGTGTTAAACTGATATACATTAATCACAAATAGTCTTAGCTCAGCTAATTGTTTTTTGTTTTTTTGTCTCAACACAGTCAGACTTCATTATAGTAACGTTACCAATAGCAGGCTTACACCCACAGCCTACTTCCTGTGAGCCGGACTACCTCAACTCTAAGTAGCTAATCAACAAACCTGTCAATCACACATCAAAAGGCGACGCACAGAAATGAACAAAGCGTTTGAATGGGGAATAAAGTTATTGATGACATTTCTAAAAGCTGATGGCAAAACAACCAAAAGAATTAACTTTTTTTTTTTTTTGTTAGAAAGTCATGATTTTGAGTTTTTGACTTTCATGGGGTAAAATGTGCAAAATCTCCAGAGAATGTGAGTAAACAGAGAAGGCTGACAGAGCTGCAGCCACGTGCAGAAACAGAAACACTGAAAGCTGACTTGCTGATTTAGGAGGGAAAAAGATTTACAATTCAAACCTCAGCAACTGCATTTCTGCCTGTTTTCATCTCTGCGTTTCCTTTCTTGTTTCTTTGGGAGGTGAAGCCAGCCGCCGCCGCGGTTTGGAGCAGGAAGTTGTTGTGGTGGAGTTTAGGTAAAGAGAACACGCAGGAACCAAAGAAAACACAACATCGAGAGGAAACAAAAGAAGAAGAAGAAAAACAGAAAATACATGTGCAGTGCATTGATTTGTGTTTGAGTGCCTGCATTTTTTCAGCAGTGCGGTGTGATGAAAATACACACACACACACACACACACACACACACACACACACACACACACACACACACACACACCAAGCTTGTATACTCAGGAGAATCTGCAATCTGTGCCATTTTCTCCTGTAGTGAAATATTCGTATTCCCTGTGACAGCCGAGGGTGGCGGCAGAATTTATCTTCACATCCACATCTGAGCGTCGCGGCTGCCAAAACCGCCGCCCGCCACCACCGCCCGCTGAGCCTGGAAATCTGCTCTAATAAGCAGAGCTTGGCTGCTGAGGCACTGTTCAGTAAATATTACTCAGTAAATATTACGCTTACCAATCAAAAACGTCACCGGTTTCAATATGACTCCCTCTAAATATCAGACTGGAGGCTGAGTTATACCGCCGCATGCCCTTATTCATTCTCCTCATAATTAGTCATTATTCTCTCACATCCACCCAACAAGCTGACTCTCTCTGGCTGGAAGTTTCCTCTCTGCTGTGATGAAAAAATGTTTGGAAAGTTTCTTTTCCTGTGGCTGGAAGTTTTTTCCAACCTACTGTAGAGATCCGTGGCCTGAACCCAGGTAGGTCTGAAGAAACACATCAGTGAGCCTCACTGTTGCTCTGGGTGACATGTTCCTTCATCACCATGAACACACACACTGTAGATTATTTGGACTCAATCCCACACACACTGTTCTGCTGTCCCAAATACTCATTAGAGCACCAAATGTGGATTCATCCGCCACTGAAAATAGTCCCCAACAAATGCTCTATTTGCTCCTGTTTGAGTAACATTTGCTAAAAACTACAGTGAGCAGCTGTTTTAGGAAACTACTGACCCTTTTTCTAAAATATATATATATGTATTTGTTTAAAGATTTACGTCTTCAGCAGGAACCAATGGGCTTGGAGCTGAGAGCCACAGACAGGAAGTCAGACAGTACTGAGAGATTAACTAACATGTTGTTGGTTTCGGTCTTTTTTCATTGTGTTTGTTGACGAGAAGAAAAAGATTAGCTCCAGACTTAAACTTAAACTTAATGTATAAGTATAAACCTCCGTAGTACAAAAGCTCTCAAGAAAGCAGATGCCTCCAAAGACGAGCATGTTTGTGTTATTAACACGATGCTAGTGCTACAAAGTGGGAATGTGACCAGTAGATTTCATGACCATCTATATGCATCTGGTACACAGGTGGACACACAGGTCAACTGCATGGACAACTGTACACAGCAGCTTGCTACCCAGGCCAACACCAAAAGAAAACACTGAAGAAAACCACAATGGCAGCTATGAGGCAGTGAGTAGACAGGTTGCAGAGAGAATAAAAGACTTAGAACAACAGTTACATTTACAAATGGGTAGAAAGTTGAAGCATAGTGATCAGTTTCTTCATGAAATAGGTCAAAAAGGTCAAAAACTCAATAAAAGATAAATTAAGAATCACCGCTGACAGTCATCTCTGTGTTTGCGTCAAACTTTAGCTGGTCGTTCAACACCAACACCTGCAGGAAGAACGGGCGGAGGAACTACTTCCTGCTGCGGAGGAAGACGAAGGACAGCAGAGTAACGAGTACCGGCAACGTGAGTAACAAGAATCGACATCAACTGCTCCTGAGCTCTGTGTGTGTGTGTGTGTGTCCACCATCTCCATAATGGACTGTGACTGGTTGATTGAAGCTTACTGAGAGCTGCTAATTGGACCAGAATGGAGAAGTGGTTTTGTGTGTGTGTGTGTGTGTGTGTCTTTGTGTACAGCTAATGGCTTCGTGTGTGTGACAGATGCTGACGATCAGACTGAAGAGGAGGAGGTGCTTTTTCCTTCTTCTCGTCCAAAAACACATCAGTCACATAAGTCTGGAGGTCATCAAACGATCACACAAACACATATGTTAGCTTTTAATGCTACAGGCCGGTTCCTCCAGGCGTACCTGCCTGTGAGTCTGCAGGTGAGTCATTTCCTGTCAGAGCTCCTGGAGGAGAAACAGTTTTCACACCTGCACACACTGACATAAGCCTCACCTGGCTAAAAGGCTCCGTTTTCCTCTCCTCGCCGCTCACCCAGACTGTTTGTTCTCTGTGAGGCCTCTGTAACGAGCCTGGTGGCTATTAGCCAAATGGCTGTAATATTACTCCCCTCAGACTCCACAGTCACTTTGCTCCTCATGTTGGCAATCTGTCTGAATGTGTTCTCTGTTATTGCCTCTGCTCTCCTCCGCCAGCAGAGTGTTATTAGAGGTTTTTTCCCCCCTGTTTTTGCATAACAGGCGAAAGCCGACACGCTAATATGCTGCTGCTGCTGTTCAGAGCGGCAGTGAGGCGATGAGAGGTAAAACTTCCTGTCCCGACCGCTCAGGACAACCGGCTCGCGTGTCAAATGTTCAGACATCCTGGCAAACATGGAGGCTGAACTCTCTGGCACTGGGATACATGGAGGCTGTTTCAGGAGATACATTAGACCTTTTAATGAAACAGGATGACATTCCTGTTTTAATTCATGTATTAATGTGAGGAAGGTTACGGCCTCCTCATCGCAAGCTTGAGTGGCAAATAAGTCGTGCGTCATGTACGTCATGATTTATTTACAAAGTCTGTCGCATTTTGTTTTCATCCGATACACCGACTTTTCCACCGCAGCTAGGTGTAAAACCGTTTTTGCGATATTTTGGCTTTTTTTTTTCACTCACTTTTTCAAAAGAGAATTTTCTTATTTGAATTAAAAATGTGCATAAAGTTTGTTGAGCAGCTCCAACAGACAGCAGGAGGCTCACAGCTGCAGTCACATGAGAAGGAAGTAGCTGCAGAGTTTCAGAGCTCTGCTGTTGTCAGCCCACAGGTAAGACACACACACACAAAACCCTTTACTTCTATACTTGTAAGGACCTTCATTGACATAATGCATTCCCTAGCCCCTTACCCTAACCATAAGGTTAGGTTAGGTACCTGCAGGATACAGGTGTAAAGTGCACAGAGTTGCGCAGTTAAATAATTCACTGTGAAATTATTTAAAAGAAATAATGATGAAGATAAAAACAAGTGCACGCAGCCTCAGAGTCAAAGTTCATCCTGTTGATAGAACGAACTGTGATACCACATTAAACAGGTCAAAGGTCAATGTCACAGCAAACAGAAGCTCAGGGGACAGCAGCTGTGTTTCCTTTCAACTGTCGAAAGCGAATTTTAAGCAAACTTTTAAAATGTCGCTCAAAAGTCTGTTAATTCCAGTGTGACAATATCCTGTTTATGATTTTGGCAGTTTGTACACACAGAAATAACGAGCCGATAATGATGTGATATAAATGAAATCTCCTCACTTAAAAACTCAGTGATTTTAGCATGCAGGTATTTTGAAACTGTACTGTACTGTATTTTTTCCAGACTGCAGGTGAGCTGTGTGTTTACTGGCTGCTGAAGTTCAGAGTTGCACTGAAACTTTACAGATTTCTGGAGCTTTGAAATCTTTTCTAAGGAGCTCGAGAGATGAGAGGCGAGGAGCCCAGGCTGAGGGCGACACACACACACACACACACACACACACACACACACACACACACACACACACACACACACACACACACACACACACACACACACACACACACACACACACGCTGCAAACAGTGCAGCTCATATTGTTTCATTTCAGCCGAGAGCAGAAAACTAATTTCTCGTCTTTCCCCCTCCAACAGTTATTGGATGAATTCTCTGTGAGGAATTCTGCTGAAGCCTCTGACTCGTCTCACTGAGAGAAAACACCAAAAAAAAAAGGACTGCCGGGGACACCACACCCAGTGTGTGTGTGTGTGTGTGTGTGTGTGTGTTTCTACTTCTATCTTTGTGAGGACCCATATAAGTTGAGACCTGAGGAGTGGGTTCATTTTTAGAAAGTGAGGACGTTTTATTGAAAGTGAAGATATTTTTGGAAACAGCAAAGATTTTAGGGAAGTGGGGAATATTTCAGATGGAAATGTTCTTTTACTCCACTTATTGGACAGAAGGAGGTGCTAGTTACATTGCAGAATAAGATTTTACAAAGAAAACAAACAAATAGCCCATTAAATGTAATGCAATATGTTTGCCTTTATGGCTGTTGTTGTGATAGTTAGGAAGCTAGTCTTTGCTAACATTCAGTTAGCGCTCTGCTTCCACATCTGTGGTCTGTCTGTCCTTTTTGTTGCAAAATCTTGGTGGGTCTTCCTGGTCTTGGTGTCAATATGATGTTCTTTGTTCACACTTTCCTGACTTGTTCTGATTTTATTTAGCCTGTATTTAACCAGGGTCAGGGGTTAAGACAACAGTGCCTCAGGAATATGTTTCAGCTGTGAAGGAGTCTTGTAGGAATTATGCAGGATGATGAAAAGTCCTGGCAGAGTAGAGCAGTTAACACAGAGTCACTTTCACATGGAGCACAACAAGGACCTGAGAGGCCTAAAGGAGAGAGCTTAACTATTAAACATTGTTACCTTGGGACGCCCCGGTAGCTCACCTGGTAGAGTGCGTACCATTAAGGCTGAGTCCTTACCACAGCCCTTTGCTGCATGTCATCCCCCTCTCTCCCCCGCCTTTCCTGTGTCTCTTCAGCAGCCACTATCTACTACAAAGGCCAAAAGCCCAAAACATATCTTTAAAAAAAAACTGTTACCTTAATCATAACACATTTTAAATGTGGCATTTGGCAGCAAAAGCAATGTATTATTATCTATTATTATCTAGATCTCCATGGTAACTCTACCCAACAGCATATAGTAGGTAACGCCACCTCGACCAGCTACGACATTAAAATGCTGCGTACAAGTTATTAGTAATGTTGTATATGTATATACGTACGTTTATTTTTGATGATAAAGTAAGGTTTTAAATCTAGGACTCTGACTTACTGATCAGCAGTAAGGATGATAATGTGGGTTGGTCAGTCAGCCCACCACTTTGGGCCAGTCTGACATTTCTCAACATCTGTTAGATAGACTGCCGTGATCACAGATATCCACGGTTTCATCTAGCGCCACCAGCAGGTCAACATTTGTTGTAAACAGTGAAATGTTTCAACAACTATTGGATGGATTACCGTGCAAATGTACGTCCCTCCCTCTCTGGTGACCCTGTAGCACCATCAGGTCAAAATCCAAAAGTGTCCTGTACTTTATCTGTCTATCAGTTTGGTTTTCTTTACAGTGAGCCTCACAGAGCCACCAGTGCGGCTGTACACCGACTGTGATATTAATACTTTTACTGAAGGATGTGAATGCTTTTCCCAGAGAGTGCATTATGTCACTGAGTGTCCTCACAGGAATAGAACTACCTACTTGTGTAATTGCCCCAACATGAAAACTCTGATCGCAACTTCCTCGTCACCAGAAAGTGCGTTTGTGATCTCACAGTCTGCGTTATTATATACTGTATACTTCATATGTCCTCGTCGTTTGGAGGTTGTCATCACCGACACGATGGCGTAGGTGGAGGGAAAGGTGGGGGGGGGGAGCGTCAGGTTGTGGAGTGTTAAACCCCCTGTGGTCCGTCTGGAGGACGGAGCAGAAATTAAAGTCTCGCTAATTAGCGAGCGATAAAAATAGGAAACGCTCGGATCTGGATCACAGTTTGCACTTCAGCCTCCGTTCTGACACCGCCGAGCTGCTGTCTGCGTGTGCTTCAGTTAGAGAGAAGTCAAAACAAATTAATCCAAAGTGTTAGAATAAAACACACACACACAAACACACACACTGCACAAGGAGTGAATGAGTTTAATAGGAATGTTTATCTCGAGGATCCTGTGTGATATCTCAGATACAAACACAGCCTCCTTTTCAGGTTTTATCATTTCCATTCGTTGACAGAAAGAAGGCTGTTTTTAGACTGTTTTTAATTCCAATGTTCCTTCAAATACTCAAACTATGGTGGCAGTGAAAGTGAGAAATAAGGTCAACAAGTCACTCCAGTCTGCTTCATTTATGTCTGCAGGTGCACAAGAAAAAAAAATCCAGTCTAACAAGCTACTCTGACTCGTTTTCTTCAAAATGTAAGTCATCCACCAAAAAGTCGGGATAATCAGTTTGAATTTTATTCCATTAATTAACAGGAAAAAATGAAAATTTCACCTGTCATTTAAGACACTGTGTGAAAACTTCATCTGAAATCTCACATCAGGTCAAAATATGTTCACGAGAATAAAAATGAACTAAAATGGATGCCAAATAAATTCTGCACAGGAATCAATAAAGATGATACTTGATTCAAGTCTAAATGAAATATACTCCACATCTCACCCTACTGGCTCATTTCTTTTCTTTCTTTAAATTAAGTCTGTAAACTGATCAAACATCTAGTCGATCAAAATTGAATCTTTTTGTTGTGCGTCCTTGTGAGACGTACATGCAGCATGCTGTAGGTCAACGATGCAACGCTGTCTGAAAACCAAAAGTCATGATCAAAAGTCAGCTTCGACAGCATTTCACAGTAATTTAAAATGTGTGTTATGTTTAGCGTTTTGGCTCCAACACAAGACGCCGTTTTTTCCCCCCCTGGAAATCACGGGTCAGCTTGTTACTTTAAGAAACTGAGCTGCAGCTAGTTAACCATCAACGTGTGAAATGTTTCGCTGCCACAAATAAACACGTCACATTTCACAAAAAGAACTGGGAACCGAATCATGTGTCAGCTGGCCAAGAGTTAAAGGTGCCCTGTGGAGCTTTCAGCAAACCAAAGTTGTGTTTCTATTCAGTGTTAAAACTCACTGAGTGAATCCTTGAGGTCAAAGAAACGTGTTGAATACATGCGGATTTTAAATCCGACACTGTTTACGTCCATGTTGACGTGCCTGCTGTTGACGCATGTCTGCATTTCTTGGAGGATTTCCGTGAATCCAAAGGCAGAGTGTGAATTGCATGTATGTGCATCCTCGTGCACGTGCACAATACAAACGTAACAGGAACCTCATAAAGACATCGCTCCGTAGTGCAATTAGTGGTCAAAAACTCCACAGAGTGCCTTTAATAGTGTGCAGGGTTCGTACGAAGTCTTGAAAGTTTGGAAAATGCTTAATTTTAACCGTTATGTTTTCAAGGTTAGGAATATGCTTGAATTCAAATGTACTTCTTGAAAAATGTTTGATTTTCAACATAATCTGGTGTTTCATCATCGACACAATCACTCATGGAAACCAAACATCTTTTAATATGTTCCCAAGAGTTTGACATGAGGAGTGTGAGAGTGTCTTCTTATAATCAGTGTTTGTATAATCAATTATAAAACGTGCAAAACCCAGGCATGGTTAATCTTAATGCATGTTATCCACACTCATTGAACTGTTTTTTCTTTAGTTAGCTTCATTTGATTTGTAACAGCTGAATAATCTCATTGGCTCATTGGCTGACGGTTTTATCTTCTTCAGGAATCTACAGTTTGAGTAAATGACTTGCAGAGTTTTTTTTGCAGTGTTCATCCGTCTCTCCTCTCGGGGGGGATTTGCAGATAAAATATCGTCGTCATCTGCATCACACTGAGTGAAGGGCCTGCAGAGACTTCTTGTCAACAGATTAGGAATCACTCGAAGTGAATTGTCCTCATCATTAATATGTGCATAACATGAACGAGCCGGCACGCCGCCACCGCTGATGAACAATGAGGCCGTTTCATCTTCAGCTGAGTGCGACTCTGATGAATATTCAGACGAGGGAAACTCGGCTTTAAACGGTACACACTGAGCCTCTTAGCTAAATCAGCACTCGCTCCTTTATTAACACACTGGAATCTGTAATTATGCCCCATCGCATGTTAGCTTTACACAACACTACTACAAAAGATACAACAAAAGGAAAGGGACTGATGTTATGTGTGATTAGAACTGCAGGAGCATATTTCCATTTATATAAGAAGCAGCTGAGAGTCAGCGTGCTCACTGTAAATACACTGCAAACAACAACAACAAGTCATTTCGTATATTCTTGTGTCCTAAAATCTGGAGTTAAGAGCTGTGTGTACACTGCCTGGTCAATGTCATGAAGTTCACAGCTTTAGCTCCAGTGTGGCACAGTTCAGACAGGATGTTACCATGGAAAAGAACTTGATATTTTCTCATCTATTTTGGGCAAAACTCATGTGGAAATTAGGCCTGGAAATAAAACCTCAATATATTCTGAGTACAGACTAACTTTGGTCTGTGGCAGTGAGTCCTGAAAGAGTGGAAGAGTGCATTGTCCCTTATACCAGGTGCTTTTTTAACCTTTTTGACTTGTGAACCATTTCAAATAAAGCGTTGTGACTGTACAAGCAATCCCTCATCACAGATTACGACTACTTTGCAAGAAAAGCCACAAAAAGTAGAAGAAAGTCTGAAAGATAAACATATGTTTGTTTTTTTTCTGTTGTGTTATCCCGTTTATCATCTCACGGCCCTTTCGATTTTTCTTGCGACCCCTTATGGGAGTCACAAACCCCAGGTTGGGAACCACTGCCTTACAACACGGCCACTTACCAAAAGAAACAAAGAGAAGCTGTGTTTCAGTACTCCTCCATGTTTTTAGGTGTGTTTGTGGTCGGTTTAGTTAGCTTAGCTTCAACAGTTAGTTTACTCCTAATGCATCCTGAAGCATCAGCACTGTTGCCATGGTGACCTGCAGTTGAGCACGTTTCAATGGTGTCTAAACGGTCAGTGTGATGTTAACGGCGACCAGCCAGCCAATGAAAAACAGTTTGTTCTTTACACGTGGAACAATTTTAACCCTTTTATACCCCCTGAATTCAAACAAATAGATCGTTGACCTTTGCAATGAATGTGGCTGAAAGTTTTCAGGGATTTATTACACAGCTGGACTGCCAGGCTGCTTTAAAGGTAGAAAGACGCCTTTTTGTACGGTTCCTATAGGCGACAGAGGCGGCCGCCTAAATTGCGCCCAGAAAAAATAAAACAAAAACATATTATTTTCATAATAAAATCTTAAAGTTTGACATATAAACAACACGCTAAAGCTGATGTTTGTGTTGATTTCTTATTAGCTCTTGTTCTTGTTTGTAATAAATAATAAAAAAAATAAAAATGAAGTACTTTTACTGTAGAACTGTTATGAAATTTTGATCGTAATGTCTGAAAGTATAAAAGATAAATAAGTAAATTTGATTCCCCCCAAAAAATGTGATTTAAATTTTGTTTTTGGTGGGGTGGGGGAAGCTTGCTTAGGGCACTGAATGTGCTAGGTCCGGCCCTGCATGTAACTTTTCATAGTACTAGCAATCTGTGAAAGCTCTACAGTGTTAGCAGCTATGCTAACCCTGAACACAGGAGTAGCAGCAGGTGGTAAATAGTTAAAAGAAGGAAGAAACAGAATGTCAGACAGTCTGATATGCTGCAGGCAAAACATCACAATTCATCATCAAGATGGAAACTTTGGATTTACATGTTACACTTTGGTTCAACAAATTCACGTGCTTCATAACAGATCGATGGATGGATAAATCGTTTATTAAGCGCAGTGGGAAACTGCTGTTACACCAGCCATTAAAGCCAAAACAATGAGACACTCAAGGAGGCGGGTAAGAAACAAGACACAATAAAAAGTCTGAGACTACAAACTATACTGATATATACAGTATATATCTACACATGCAGTATATAAAAGTATAAATAAATGTACAGGGTCTGCAGCCAACAACAAACTGTACTGGACAGATTAAAGTCATATATGTAAACGTCTGGATGAACAACAGATGAATTAGTAATGTCATTAATACAATCAGTGTTTTCTAGTTATACATGAGAAGAAAAAAACCCTGAGGCGTTTATATTCATGTTATTCTAATTTTTACATATTCCGTTGCACTTCGCTGATTTAAATCCCACAAGGGATTTAAAATTTCACATTTTACTTAATGACATTAGTCACATTAGTTATTTGTTTGTGTGTTATTATTCACATGTGGCAATCAGTGTTTGGCCTTTTTTTTTTTGTGACACATGATTTTATACGCAAAGCTAATTTTTCATTTTGCACAAACAAAGAAAATGAAATCCTCAACACAAAAATAATAAAAACCTTTAATGGTTAAATATCCGGCTGGTATTTTTTACAGTGTGCAGCAGACTGCGGCTGCTGAAGATCTGTGGACTGAAGAGATTATCTGGATTTATCAGCTTTGGCCATTTTGCCAGAGATTTTCATTTTTTCCCCGTCAGTTAGACAGAAAACAAACCTGCATGAGTAAAATCAAACAGTCCCCTTTACAAATGCAAGATGACTGGATCAGATTTACCTTCCTGATACCAGCAGTAAAGAGGATTTTGTTGGAGTGGAGTCCACATGGTGCGCGCGCACACACACACACACATTGTTCGCTGCCATCAGAAACACAGAAAACTGGAGATCTCCAAACAAACATCATGAAGCAGGAAGATAAGACGGGAACGCTGCGAGGACAGAGAGCGGAGCAGAGGATTAAACAGATTAAACACTGAAGTCAAACTGTCAGAGCCGCATGACGTCTGCACACACAGACAGACAGCAGTCCAACAACAGCAAAGCATCCGAACGGTCCAATAAAACAACACAAAATTAACCTACAATAAAACTAAAATAACTTCTGTTTTAATGGTCAGGAATGAACTTTTAACCTCAGCTGGAAATGGTTTTTATTTTGTGATATGATTAAAAGCTCCTGAACAGCAATTATGTAAAATAGTAAATTACAGCAAAATAGAATATAGAGATAAAACCTTTAGCACATGTGAAAATATGTGATAATAATCACGTGATAATTATAATCTTACATGTGAAATCACTTTTTTCACACTTGATTTCTAACATTTCATGTAAAGAACCTGGAAAAATGTGCCAATATAATGCGAGTTCATCACGAGTAATGTCTAAAACCACACATATTTATAAATGTATCACATGAAATGACGATTAATTTACATGTGCTTTTTTGTAAGAGAAATAAAAGTTAAATAAAACTAAACAAAAAAAGAATGAAATCAAAACAAAAACAAAAAATTATGAAATGAAACGATTTCTCCTTCATGTTGAAAGAAACAAGGTTTTAGCCGTCTAGTCAGAACTTCTCCCTGTGGAGGTTTTTCTGGACACGTCCAACTGGGAGGAGACTCAGACGAGGCCCAGGACACACTGGGGAGGGGGATTAGACATCCCATCTGGACTGGGATTGCTCGGGATCCCCAGGAGGAACCGGGAGACGTATGGAGAGAAGAACGTCTGGGATACTTTACTGAGCCTGCTGCTAATGCGACCCGGACTCATGCCGGTCGTCAAACCTCTTCATCCGTTCATACACATCCTTTACCAGATGGAGGCGCTGCAGAACTGTGTTGCTTGTTTCTGGTTGAATTTCTGCTTGGTTGATATTTTCATAGCTAAAGCCTGATATCCTCCATTGTCCACCACTTTGGTCCAGAGAGAAATATCTCAACAAATGTTGGATGAATTGTGATGAACTGTGGTCCAGATGTTCATGTTCTCCACAGGGTCGTAGTCTACACTCCCCACGACCCCCTCGTCTTCCTGTGCACGTATAATCCCAACCAGAGGCTTGTGCTTTGTTGGTTTAAGAGTTCCACCGCAGGAACTTTCCCCAGGGACTAGGAACCTTTAGAGGAACTCAGTGTGTTTCCACTCCAGGAACCAGGGTCTAAATTAAGTTCCAGGGACATTATTTTAGCCCCCCAAAAGTCCCTGCTCAGGGGGTAGTACTTTCCAAAAGTACTGGAACTTTGGGCCTTTTTGGTCGAGGAACTTGCAGCATTTTATTTCAGCCACCATTTTTAAAAAATCTGCAGCCGCAAACCAGTTTGTTTTTTGTGCTTCGACACAGTGGAGTTACAGAGGATATCATACGACAGCTGGAGTGACGACCAAGTCCAAGCCTTACTGAGTATTACTGAGCTCCTCCACGCTTACTGTTGCTGCAGTGTCGCACGAATAATGATGCCTGTCCGTCACTTTATATGCCGTCATCTTTCTTGTATAGTCGCTCGCAAAAATTACGTGTAAAAGTTTTGCCTAATCTTCGCGGGTCTTTAGACCGCAGTGGAAACGCAGACAACAGCGGACTGAAGGAACCTTTTAGTTCCTTGAAAAGTCGCTCCTGGGACTCGAGGTTCAGGGTACTTTGGGTGGAAATGCAGCTTTGTTCAATTAAGCATAAAAGGGGGTCTGAATGGCCTTTGCTGATTGTGTATATTAAATATATGTATTAATTCAATCCTGCAGTTTGTCTGAAAACTTTAAAAATCACAAAGTTTGTCACAGGACAGCGACAACATGTAAACAGTGAAGTGTGTGTGTTCACAGTGAGTCAGTGGATATGTGGTGGTGTGATGTGTGTGTGTGTGTGTGTGTGTGTGATCAGTAGAGACTGTCTGTCTTCCTTCTACTTCAGCCCTGCAGGCGTTGCCCTGGGCGGTCCAACCCCTGCCTAACACACACACACACACACACACACACACACACTGAATGCAGTGTTTCTTTCAGCTCTGGGTCCTCCAGGTTGTTTCCCAGAAGCCCTTGCTACCTTACTAGTCCATTCCTTTAGTATGTGATCTTTCTCACTTTTGATGGAGCTAGGCTAGTAGTTTCCCACTGCTTCCAGTCTTTATGCTAAGCTAGGCTAAACGTGTCATGGAGATATCTCTGTATGGGATGGGTATGGGTAACACAGCCAGGTCATGATACCTGATTGGACCTCTTCTTTCCCTTTATTTAACCAGGTACAGGTCTCAGTTAAAATGTTGTTACAACAATAAGTACAGCACAAACAACATAAACCGACAACTGTTGCACACTACAAAAAAGCATAAATAACAATACAATAATCAATACATTAGAAGCATTCATCATGAGAGCAGTTCAGCTTCTTCCTTTTAAAAGCTTCTTTTGCCCAACTCCAAACTCTGGGAACATTAAACTAAAAAATGCAGATCATCGTGAGCACGCAGGCCATAATAGTGTCGATTTCTAAACATACGTGTGTGCAGATAAATAAAGGCTTAATCACACTTCTAAGTTCTTTGTCTCATGATATTAATCTGTGCACAAATATCTCAGACTTTAATGAGTCTATCGAAGCTTGTAGGATCGAGGTTGTTGACTGTTGTCTCCTGGTGCTGGTACAGGATCCTCAGGCGGTTGCAGTTGTTTAGTTTGGCCTCCTTCTAAGGATTGTGCTTCGGACTGGCAAACATCTGTCAGTCCAAAGAGCCAAACAAGAATCTAAAAAAGCTTTAAGGAAGTATGGACCACTTTAAGAAGACACAGTGATATACCACCGCAGGAGCAGCTGGGAAACACATCTTACTTTCTCTTTGTGCAAGATAAAATCACCAGTATCTGAATTTTAAGGCGTTTTCAAACCTGCATTGTTTAGTCTGATTGAACGGGACTCGTTTTCCTCCTTGGTATGATTCCTTTAGGCAGATCTGATCACAACAATCTTAATCGGGCGCAGACCAACAACCGTACCAAGACCCTTTAGAGGAAGTGGTCTCGGTCCAGTCACAAACAAATTCTGGAGCGGTTTGTTGAACTCGATCTGACCCAACTACAAGACGTACTCTTCAAGTTTGAGCTTAACAGCTCCTGTAGCCAGGGGCGCTTTGCATGCTGGGATGCAGATTAGCGAAATCAACCATTGCTAGAAGCTCTCAGGAGGCTAAATCCAGGTCTGATCTGGACTGGAAACAAAGTACTTTGCTATCTTTGGGCAGATAGGACCTTCTTCAGGACCAACATTCTCATGCAGCTTTTTGTTATGCATTTTGGTTCATTTGATTTGAATTTTTTTTGTGTGAAAAGAAACTGAACCAACAGGAAAACGTTTACTCCAAAAAAAACGGCGTTAGCAGAAAGGTAAGAAAATGGCGGACACCAGGTGTGTCTTTGTCCAAAGGGAGAAACTGGATTTAATCCTGAAGGGGAAACTTTAAACTTGCTTTAGCTTAACCTTTGATACAAGGTTTTCAATGTGTGATTTAAAAGACAAATCAGTGACAGTACTGGAGTACTGTTACCTTGGGATGCACCTGTTGTGTTCAGATATCTTCGACCTTTATCTTTCCTGTTAGGTGGAGCTATACGGTGTTTAAGGTCACCAACTTCATCAACTATCTTCAAGCTGAACAAAGGTCCAATCAAAATAACTGAAAACACCTGTGTTTCCACTATATTTGAAGGTTGTCTATTTTTCCAACATGAAAACATCTGTAATTTCTCCAAAAGTCCTTCAAGGATAAAAACAAATTGCATACTGAGGTGAAAATGTCCATTTTCCAAATATTCTGTATTTTAGAAACTTTAGGTTTATGCAGACAGATGCATAATTGCTTGCCAGCTGTTGTTTTTCACTCGTGTATTATTCCATGGTGAGCATGTCTTCCAGATTAATCCTTTGTATGAGCACGTACTTGGCAGAAAACTGATTCTGACTGTGAATTTCTTGGCTGACAGACAAATAACGGCTCGCAGCTTCCTCACACTGTACTACCAGTCAGATTATTGACAGCAGCTCCTTCCTCTTTAGTTTCTGCTGTGCATCAAGGCAAAAAACAAACAAAAAAAGCCACAGTGACGCTGTTGTCAGTTTATGCAGAAAAACAACAACTGCCCGCTTTCTCTTCTCTGAAATTAAAATCCTAAATTCAGTCCCTTTGACACAGTAAGAACAGCGCGTTGCAGAGAGAAGCCAGGAATTACAAATTGCCTGCAAATTATCTTTTTCAATAACTGGAGAAAGTTTTCAACCAAAACACTGAAACAAAAACTGTAACCCTAACCCTTCAGTAAACTGTAAAAACCAACCTGCACAGATATAAAACATGTATTATATATTACACACAAGGCCCACTCATGAGCTTTTTCCAGAGCTTTCACTGGCATCTCACGGGCGAATTCACAGAAGGATTGCGCCACTAAACCTGCACAAATAAGACAAAAATAGGTACATAAACCATGTAATTCTCAAAGCACCCACAAAGGGTGAAATGCACCCAGAAATGTGCTGCCAAGCAAACAGCGTCTCGGTGCTTCTGTGTTATTTGCACGTATTTAAATTGGGTAGAATATGCAGACATTTGCTGCAAAATTGGTCGCTTTCTTGCAAGTGATGCGCCACAATCCATTCTTTGCGAATTCGTTTTTATTCAGCACGTTGAGTTTGCTCCAAAAACTGAGCTCCAGAAAACTACTACTGTCTAACTACTGTTTCTACTAAAGTCAAAAATGAACTTTCACACTCACATATTTAATATTTGGAGTTTGGAAGGTCTCTCTAATCTGAAAATAACAAAAAGAAAAAAAAAAGTTTGTACAAGGTAAATTTAGTGAGTGCCAAAGGGACGAGGACGAATGGAAGGAAGGTGATGATGCTTTACAGTTTAAGGTATTTTACATAATTTAAAGTCTAATTGAAATCACAATTAGTCATTTCTTTTTGCAGTCAAACATTCAGGGCACATTTGTATGTAAGTTCTTTAGCTGTTTAGTGTACTACAGCTAACTAGCTCATTAGCTAACTAGCTGGCAGACTGACATTAATGCTGCGTTTACATAGAATCAGGCAGACGGCAGACGGACAACACCTTCTGGACGGCAAAATGAAACATGAATGACTTTATGTCGTATGGTGATGTCTTTTATTGTTTACAAAGAATGGAATAAAATATATTGAATAAAATGATTATCTTCTGTAATTATTCTTGTAATGCACGTTGCTATAAAATGCAGCTTTCTCTTAATATTCTATTGCAAACTTAAAATTAATGTTAAATTCCCTCCAAAACGTGAGCTCATTCATTCATTTTTCCAACATGGATGGTGAAAGGAGAACTGCACTTGTTGAATCCCTCGTTTATGTTTGTCTGCAGTTGGAAATTCTGTCAGAGGATGGCAAAAAGGTAAAATGTTGTAACTTTGAACTGTCTACCGTTAGCGTTACCGTATTCTCTGCCGGCCTCACCTAATTTTACCGTCCTGCTCTCGTCCACTAACATGATATCCGGTTTGCCGTCTGCCTGATTCCATGTGAATGCAGCTTTACAGTGCACTTTTCCCCGGTGGATGTTTGTCTGGTTGCTCATTCAGGAGACTTCTCACTATTGTAATCAACCCCATGTCACCTGATAAACTTTGACCCCAACGACATCATTTATTTTGTCTGTCCATCTCGTCCAAGGTGCTGTTTGCCTGCAGCCTAACGCAGCAACACCGACGGACGCTATCTCCCCAAGTAGATCAGAAACAAAAGAGGAGAAAAGTTAATTAAAATCAGTTCAGTGAGCTTAAAGGTGAACGTTAAAGAAAGGGGGAGGGGGGGCTGGGGATGTGGGGGATGTAGGGGGGGGAGGTGGTGGCGGAGGAGGAGGAGGGGGGAGGGCTCAGATAATGAAAATAGTCCCTGAACTTGATTTCCTTAATCACTGCATGTCCCTCTTTCTGTTAATTGAAGATAATTATAGGATTTTAATTTTCTTATGTAGGTTAAAGAGGAGAGTGAGAAGTCAAAGCAGATGGAATAACTGAGGCAGATGAAGACGAAGAGGCCGACAGAGTCTATTAGTGATTCACACACACTGAACAACGGCCTCGCTGCACGTTAAAATTTCAACATGTAGTTTAAAATTACATTTTATTGTATTAACGTTGGTGTAGCGTGATGATTGCAGGACAGTTATTTCTAAAATTAGCCTTTAAATTAAACTGTACAGTGATGTAAAGGGCCGTGTTGATTGCACTGACTTAAATAAATAGTCTTATTTTGGTTATACATATAGAAAATAAAAGATACATCAATATATACAACCTGAAACTATGACTAATATACAGACGCAGTATAAAAACACAACACATAAAGACAAAAAGAAAAAAAGTAAAGAAATAATTTATGCATATGTACTGTACCTGAGAACAAGTAAAGCTCATTATTTAGCTCAGTACATACATACATATATTTGCCATTAAATAGAAACATATCCTGGGGACTTGTTTTTATAGAGACGCAAATACATAAATACATTAATAAATAAGATGAGATGTGTAATGCAAGTGGTTGTATTTTATTTTGAAGAGAACTTCATTTAAAAGATAGACGCAAACTTAAAAAAATAATGAACTCATGATGTAGTACTGTGAAAGCAGCATGTTAATGTTAGAAATAAGAACGATATATATATATATATATATATATAGATATATATATGTATATATCGACCAAACATCATGTGTGTCAAAACAACACATGATGAGATTGTAGCATGATTAAAATTAAAAGTATGAACAGTCAAAACACAAGTAAAATTAAAATGTATATAATTACAAAAAGCAAAAATGAAGGTTAAATAAATTTAAGTAGGAGCAGGTCTAAATAAAAAGTCTTATTAGGAGGTTTAAATCTTGTCCAAAATAAAACTGTTACTGTTCTTGAACCTTCTGGATTACAGACTTGATCCTGATCCAGTTTATAATCAAATTTAGCCACAAACATGGTGAACATGAACATTATATTTGTTTTTTACTGTATTCACTCCTGTTACTCAGTTATGAATCACAGTGACATTTACAGACGGCATCGTGAGGTTTTTTACGCTCTGAATGATGTGTTGATCGTCACGTTCGAATGACGATTCAATCAGACGTCGAACCGAAGACGGTAACAAACTTCCACCCGTAATGAAGCTGCTATACTTGATAAAGGTTCAGAACTTCGTACGAATGATTTCTGTACGAAGACAACACGTAGAAGAGTTAGCAGAAATTAAGCTCCTGTCTTTTGTTTTTGTTCTCAGACCATGAGCCTCCAAAATGATCACGCAGCACTTGATCTGAGTTTGGAAGACTGATGATTTCTTATTTTCAAAGCAAGAAAATGTTCCAGAGATCACACTGTGGATCTCCTTCATTTAATGCCATTTTATTTTGATCCTTGACTGAGATCAACAAATGTTAGTCAGGTTTTCGGCTGTTAAATCACAACGTTGATTCATTCATCAGTCTTTGGCTGAGGCGCAAATAGTTTGAGGGCACAAAATTAGAAACTAGAAGGTACAAATTCTTCAGAATACATGAAGCACAGAGCTGACTGATCTGAGGGAAGGATTTACCCAAAAAGAGAAGGTAGTTTGCGATGCAGTGTGTTGTGATTATTTCACCAAAACTCTTAGATCAACCAGACAATGAGAAAACACACTGTGTTTGTACTTTATGTGTGCAGGTGTTGACTTCCCCGGGTTTAAAGCTTTATTTTCCACTTTCAAGGCTGCTGACTGAACTAATGGCACAAAGCACAACAGTATACAGAAGCTAAATGTTAGAAATGGCTTTCTGATATGTGTAATATCTGAGTGGTTTGGGACAAAGTGGATGTGTGAAAGAGGTAAAAAGAAAAGCCTGGATCTTTAATATGTCTGTATACAGACTGTGGGCTACAGCTAATGCTTTGTGTTGCCTCTCCATTACCTCAGAAATATGAAGAAAACACGAGTATTTGTCTTGGAAATGGATGGCGGCTTTCGGCGGCACGGCCCTTTGTGTCGGAGAAAATGGTGCGAACCTGGTCAAATGGAGCAATTATGAAAAACTGACCATCTTTTTCCGGTGTTCCCGTAGGGGGAAGGACAAGCCAGAGAAATGGACAGCGCGTCAAGTAATTTGAGTTTATTTATGTGATGCGTGTCGGCGGGGAGAAAGCAGAGCGGTGCAGCGAGGGGCTGATTGATCTTTCAGAGGCAATCACGACGAGCAGCGAGCAGAAAATAGGCCGGCGGCGTCTGACGGTCTCATCTATGAGCGGGATTACATGACACCAGCAGACCTTCACCTGCTCGGCCTGTTTCTGAAGGTAAAATCACGACGTCACAGGTCAGGATCGTGCCGCCATGTCAGCGATTAACGACGAGATACAAATACAACTGCTGCTATGAATTTATGACAGGATCTTCTAACCAAATGGTCTTTACCAACATGCAGAAATGATTTCTTCCTTCAAGGGCATTGGGGTGATTTTACCTGCACAGGTCGGTGTTTTTAATCCCAACCGGTGCTCGTGTGATGTAATGATTACAGCCTGAACTGTTTTACAGCAGACCTGCAGTTCATCCGATAATGTAAATCTGGTCCAGAAACACGCTTTGCATTTAAAAGTGTAAATAAAATGTGTTGTTGCCTTTCTTGTTGCTGAGTTTCATCAGGTCAATGCAGAGTTTGAGAGCTGTGTTACAACTGAAAAAGTAACTGTAACACACAAAAATAATAATAATGTAGGTTTGGCTCAGGGAATATCTTACCACTGTCTTACCACTACTGTTACTTATTTTATATATATATATATATATATATATATATATATATATATATATATATTTGTTCTTCTTCATGAGAGGTAACTTCTGTAAGGGATCATAATTTAACAAATAAAGAGTTTAACAAAAAAACGAAAAAGTAACTATTTTAGAACGGTGCAGATCAGTGTGAGGTTCGTGTTGGTAAAAAGATGAATCACAAAATCTTTTGCTCCGATTCTTTTTCGAGTTCAGGTCTGCACTGCTACTTAGTGCTTTCTACCCCCAATTCTTCAGGAATACTGGATTTGATCAGCTGTGAGATCATGAAAAGGTCTGAGGTCTTTTGTCAGCTTTCTTATATTACCAACTGCCAGTGATCGAGATGGAAGCATTACAACAGAGACGAGTGGTACAAAATCCCTCCAGTGCTGTGAAAAGGAGAGTTTACTTTGCTCTGAATACACTCGCTGCCCTCGACACTTCCTGTACATGTCAAACTTCTGAGGCTCACCAGATTCCTTCATGCACCAGAGTCACAGTATACAGTGGACAGTTTTTTGGCATATCCAGATTGTATCCAGATTGATTTTAGGAAGTCCGGACAGCAAAAAAAACCCCACATGAAATGCAATTCAAGCCACATTTGGAGGTGGTTTGAAATGTGATTCCAATCGGATTTCTACAGATTTCTACGCTCAAATTGGATTTCAAAGTGTCTTTTGTGTCGACGACACAACACACAACAACAACGTCAAATCCAGAGTGACGGAGCTGTATACCTGTACACCTGACAAACTCTGCAACGTTCTGCACCGCGACTTGACAGCGTGATTGATTGGAGGGCGAGATGATGGATCTCCGTTTGTCATGCTAGCGTACGTAGTTGCTGACACCTACGCCTTTAATACAGCAACCCGTGCAGATAGGTTGGTGATGTCTGGACACACAAAACCGATCTGATCACTTTCTTAAAGATCTGAATTGAGAAACCAATCTGATTTGCCTGCAGTCTGAACAAAGCCCTATGCTCACCTGCCTGTGGATATTATTCCTGTCTGTCTGACTGCTGCAGTTTGGCTGATAGTAAAACTACTTATTGTGTGTGTTAGTGTGTTAATTGTTTTGCGCATTGATTTAAATACTTATATACTGTAATCGTCTCTATTTATCTCTTATGTCTGCAACAGTAATTTCTTTTTTAAATTAAATTCATTTGTCAGGCACCGTGTACAAAAAAACATTATCCTGATATAAAGAGAAGAAGTGCTCTGTACCAGACTGAGCTACGAGCTGCTCTCCATCTGCAGTTTCTGGGCAGGACACACTATACAAAAGTGTTTATTGTTTATTTACTGAAGAACATCTCATCCTATTAGTCGCGTTTGATTCAGCATCGCGGTAAATATCTTAATCTTATCTTTCTAATTGTTTCAGTGCCTCCTCTCGCTCTCTTTTGAGTGTGTGTGATGTTACAAACAGGCCGATAAAAACCCAAAATACTCATCTTTATTGACCACAGCCATGATTCACGTGATGTTTGGTGTTTGGCGAATGAAAATCCAGCTGTCGTGTTTGAAGCAGCTGTGATCAGAAGTGCTGCACAGAGAGACCTTTCACTTCATCTCATGATGCAGAAATAAAATGAATCCATCGCAGCAGGGCCAGTGTGGCAAACCCCAAAAAATAAAAAATAAATAAAAGTAAGTCCAAATCTCCAAACGTTGGCACTGAAGCTAACTGCTGCCAGGAGACTCTTCAACTTCAACCCCATCCTGCCTTTCTTTTTTGCCTCTTTTCTATCTTCTTTTTTTTTTATCATCACCAGATCCAAGATGTCAGCCGGGAGTGGAGTGGTGCGGAGCCTCAGAAGCCACCGCCGGCCCCGAGCGAGCTGCCGCAGCCTCTATTTCTTTTTCTTTTTTTTGTCTTCCTTACATTTTATCTCGTGCTCTTTAATTGACTCGCAGTGTGACGAAGGAACAGCGAGGGAGAGCGAGGGACGGAGCTGAGAGCAAAGCGATGTTCCTAGATGTGGAAGACAGTTGTGGGAGGGCTGTGATGAAAAAATAATGATGCTAGTTACATTCTATTACAGAAAATATGGAAAATGGCAATGAAGTCCTCCTGCAACAGTTCCTCCCTAATATCACCATCATCGAATGCTGCTGCTGCCGCTGCCGCTAGGAATTCTGGGACATCACACAGTGAAGAGCTCTGTGTGTTAATTTATACTGCTTTTAATGTATTTTCTATATCATATTTCACCTCATTATGGATTTTATTTCTTGCTTCTCGGGCCTTAGAGCTTGTTAACACTGAGCTAATGTAGTTTTTTTTATATATTATTATTGCTGTTATTACATATCAACACGTACACGTGCATATTAACATGCAAATACACACTCATACTGTATATCACATATGTTTTGAAGGGTTCATTTTTTTTTGGTCCAGGCTAAAACACATCGAACTCTTGAACTGATTGCCATGAGAATCACTTTAAATATTCATGCTCTGCAGAGGATGAATTCTAATAACTCCATGACCTCCTGACCTTTCCTCTAGCGCCACCTTTAGGCCAAAATTCCCATTTAAATACAAGAAATACACCAAATTCTAACGGACAGATTGACGTGGAATTTACTGATCACATTCCTGCTCTTCAGAGGATGAACCCTTTTAATATTAATGATATTCTAGCACCACCCTCAGGACAATCTTTACATGTTCCACCTCTGACAAAGAAATCTTTACCCCAGGTCCACTTACTAGCATTTACTGGAGCTTTTTTCTATCTGCTGTGGTCTTCAGCGAGGTGCAGCTGAAAGCTCCAGCAAACCTAGAAAGTGGACCTTGAGGTAACTAAAGTTTCCAAGGTTAAAGACACTAGTATGTTGTTAAAGAGTTACACCAGACTGAAAAGCAGTGTTTTGCTGCCCTCTCTGGCTGAAAGGTTAAAGCCTGTTTCACCTCTGACCACAGCCAGCATCACTGACAGGTGGGGTCTGTAGTGTGCTCTGTTGCACCTGTAACCACACCCAACATTGATGTCACAGGATACCAGAGTACACCTATACCTCATTTAGCAAGGTGAGAAGGTCAGTAATTGTGTCCAACACTTTTAAATTGTGGGCTGTAATGGAGACTGCAGCCTCTAGGGGGTGCTAGTAGGACTTTAGACTAGAGGTCTTCACACGTACAAAATGTTTGATCCGATTCCGAGAAACAGAAACTTGGAAAACATACATCAAACCAGCATGTGTAAATACATTTTCAAAAAAAGAAACCTGATCCAAAAGGGACCTGAGGACAGAAACACTCACTCCAATTGTTGTGAACAGACCCAAATATAGAGAGAACACCAACACTGGCAGCAGCATGATGTTCCCTGTCTCCATCTCATGTCAAAAAATACTTTTTTTTTTGGAAACCAGATGCAATAGACCTGGACCCAGTTAGATTGAATATATTTTGGACCAGAACAGATATTTCCTTCAAAATAAATATCCACTTTAGTCTTTTAGCCTGTCATATGATTCTAATTCAATGTTAAGAGATTTTCTGGAACCAAATGTCATGTTTCTTGATGAAATCTGTACCTCAGTCTTGGGTCAGTACACACCTTTAGTACTTATTACTCTCGCTTTCTACAAAATATAGGTACTTATGAGGATGTTATTGTGTCTGGAATAGGCCTGTTTGCTGCTCAAGTGTACGGTACAATATGTGGTAGATCTCCAAAATCCTCTGTCCATAAATTGTCTTTAAAGAGACTGTCAGATATCGGAGGGTAGATTAATTTTATAATTAGTGCATGTAAATGTGCACGTTAGTATTTCATATTACACATACAAGTCTCTGCAGGCTTCTGGTTTAGAGCACTGAAACCTCATTTATTCATATCCATTATTCAACCTGGTCAGTTCAACAGCTGCAGCGATCTATCGATCTGCGAAGAAAGAAGCTTTAAGACAGACGAGAGATAGTTGTGTGGTTTGCACTACACAAACTCGTAACATGTAAAGTTAATAAAAATAACTGCTGTAAAGGTGCAGCAGGAACAAATATTTCCCTTCAAAACGCAGTGAAAGTCACATCTGAGACAAAGGAAAGTAAAAGTCCATCAGTCTTAATATCAAAGCAGCAGCATCGCAGCACCAAACTCAATTTAAAATCTGCACTAAATAAAGCAGCGAGAGCTCCTCGCTGAGTCTGACACAGTTTCATCAGGTTCAGATTAGATGAAATTTTATTGATCCCCGCAGGGAGACGGTGTCACTGCAGCAGGAAAATAATAAAGGGCTAAAATTGAATATAATTAGAAATATGGTAAATGAGGGGCAATACGCAAGACAATACAACCAGAAAACTCACTGTGTCCACGACAAAGGAAGAAGGAATGAATAACAGAAAAAGAACAAAAACACATAAAGTATACAGAGAGACAGAGACGAAGCAATAAGAAAAGTCTCAGTGCTCATTTCCAGCTGCAGCACGAGGAAACCTTATTTGTCCAACACATTTCATACATGAGTTAATTCAAACTGCTTCACAAAAGATATCAAGACTAAAACAATGAGAGGTCAAAAAGAACAAAAAGAAAAACTAATAAAAAGTTAGAAAAAACATGAGGGTACAAAGGTGAAAGAAAAAAATTATATAGTTTCATTTGTGAAAATATATTTTTTCAGGATTGGTTGCATGTGAGAGAACCACACATGATGTGATTTTAACATATAAAGTATTTTCTTTTTTCTCTCTTTCTTAACTGCCTTCATAGGGTTGAGAAATATAATAATATTACATGAGACAATATACTCCAAATTTTCTACATGAGAGATTTTGCTGTTGGTGGTATCTCTGCCTTCACTATCTCTGAGTGTATTAGATCGTTGAGTGCAATGTTGCAAATCAATGAGCAGGACTGCTTTATGACAATATTGGATTTTTATGTTTTTTTTTCATTAATGTGAAAGGGGACAGATTGCCGTGAAAGAAGGGGCACTACTGCAATTTAGTAATTCCATAAAGCTGATAGACTTGAAGGACAGATCCATATAAAAAATGGACTTCCCTGCCCTGTCTGTGGCTCTCAGCTCCAAGCCGTATATATCTTTAAAAACAGCTCACAAATATGTGATTAATGTTCAAAAAAAGGCTCAGTAATTCCCCAAAGCAGCTCACTGTAGTTTTTATCAAATGTTACTCAAACAGGAGGAAATAGTGCATTTATTGGGGACTAGTTTCAGCGGCGGATGAATCCACATTTGGTGCTCTAGTGAGTATTTGGGGCAGCAGGACGGTGTGTGTGGGACTGAGTCCAACTAAACTCCAGTGTGTGTGTTCATGGTGATGAAGGAACAACAGTGTGGCTCACTGATGAGTTTTTAATAGTTTTTATGGCTCAGAGAAAGAAGAGATATCAGGCTTTGAATAAAAAAAATACTTAGAATATATAGTAGAATATAAGGCAAAAAAAAAGTCTGTAGATTTATGTTTCACTGGATGGAAAGCATGTAGGCATGTAAGGCGCACACCTCCTCACTCCTCCATCCTCTCCTCCAACAGCTCATCTTTGAAATGTGGAAGATGGCAGCTGTTCAGCTACCAGGCTGAAAATGTTGCCGGTGGCTCTCTCTCTCCGTCTCCAAATCTATTCTCTCTTTCCCTTCGTGTTTTTTTCCCCTCTCTCCTTTTCTCAATTTTCTCTCCCTCCATCCCACCCTCTTCACTCTCTCTGAAGGCCCACCCTGTAGTTTTGCTGAACAGGCACATCGTGAATCGAGCGGCGTCGTAGAGGCGGCCGTTTCCACAGCGCGCTTTATCAAAGTCAACTCGGCATATTAAACACAGCGCTGAGGCCACGAGGAGGAGAGAGGAGGAAGAAAAAAGCATTCAGGGATCTCTCCTCCACCTCCTCCACATTGAAATGAGGACACGGCTTCATTGATCGTCAGGGGGGGTTACAGAGGGAACCGGGAGCTTGCCGTCCTGTGAGGAGAACAGGAAGAAGACCATGCCTCATGCTGCAGGTTAGACATCAGAGGTTTGTGTAGTCTACAGGGGTGAGTCTCAGCTCGTCTCGTTTTAATTCCTCTTTATTTCTTTGGATAGTGACTCAAAAGAGTAGACCCCAGAGACAAGCAATCATGTGGAAGGGGCTCAGGGTACAGGTCTTCACGTGTCCCAAGTTTTGGACCCAAACCAAAAACCTCCCCGAACCCATTCCCTTCTGAAATAGATCTGACACCACATTATTCTCTTCTGATTACCATGTGATCAGAGCTGGTAGAGTCCACTTGGATCCACTCGGGTATTAGACACAACCCCAAGACCCGCAGCAATATAACCGGAGCCTACCCAGACCCAATGAGAACGAATATAATTCGGACGCTGTCAGACTTGGGTACCGGATCAAGTCTAGGTTACTAGGAGCCAAGAAAACATTAATAAAACTCGATCTCAGAGGCGTTGGAAGGCAATACTTGGACATATTCTGGACACAACCAACTGTGAGAAGATGCAGAACAGACCCAGAGCACACCAGAAACATGGCCTGGCATCTCTGTTAAGGTGTATTCAGATCAAACACAAAGTTTTAGAGGCAGCAACACAACCTGAACCTGGATAAACAAACAAAATGGATGAATGGACAGACGATAGGCAGTACCAGCACAGAGGCTCCAGCAAAAAAGTTGAACTTAGCTCACCCTTTATGCCGTAACTCAAGCAATGTCATTCGCCAACACAATGGCCAATCCATCACATGCAAGTGCACATTCCTGGTGGATTCCTTTGTGAAGTGAGTGCTGTAATTCTAGTGTTTACC
Organism: Macquaria ambigua; assembly: GCA_008360985.2. Lineage (NCBI taxonomy): Eukaryota > Metazoa > Chordata > Actinopteri > Centrarchiformes > Percichthyidae > Macquaria > Macquaria ambigua. The sequence goes on along the minus strand of VMKM01003311.1, from coordinate 2,862 downwards.
TGGTGATCGTAGCGACGGAGGATAAAAGCTTGTCGCTGTGATAACTTTCCAGAGTTGTAAAATAAACCACTGTGCAGCGCTGTGGTATCTGAAATGCCTTAAACCCGTGGGTCTGTTACTGGACTTCATCACACGGTTACGGTTTTACACCTTACAACAAATAAAACTGGAGGAGCTAAAAGGATAGATTCCTCCATTTTGGATTCTACTGTATGATCCACTGTCATTGGTCAAAAGCACAAATGTATGTATGAGAGTTTACCAGTGTTGAACGCTGCAGCCAGCAAATCCACTGATGCAGAATGGTCGATTTAGAATCACTGCAGTTAAAAATGCTTGTATAACAGGAACTTTCCTCCGGATCCTGTTTCAATCAAGTGAGTATCAACCTTGTAGTCAATCAATAATATTCAGAGCTGTTTAAATCACTGTCAGTCATGGGAATGCTTCTCCTCTGCGTCTCCTTTTCTTGACAGTTTGTGGTGAAGCCTTTTAGTCTTTAGTTTCTGGTCTTGGACACCACACAGATACACTATATGTGGTGTTATTTGCAGTGGCTGCGGTGGTGTTGCACCACCTGTACGTTCTTTTGTCAACACCTTAAATATCAACATCACTGCACATGTACAGCCTGCAGGTTGTAGCCTGTTGAGTTCCTGAGGTTTTCTGTGAAATTCAATGAATGACACAAATCAAACTTAACCTTCAGGAGGATTTCTGTGCTTTTTTTCCTAATGTACAAAGAAAGACAGGTGTGAAGGTTAAAGAAGTCAGGACAAGAAAAGACTTAATCTGCCTGCTGTAATTAGAATTATTAAAAAAAAGGAAATAACTGCAAAAAGAGGATACAAATATAAAATACCATCCTCAGTTCTAATAACACAGAAACAACACCAAGAGATATATAATTAGAGGAAAATAATTAGAGGGAATCATTTGCCAACAAACGATTATCCCACAGGAGGAAAGGGGGCCAGAAAAACTGGTGCGACTGTGGTAACCTGAACTGTCGTTTAAAATTCTGTCGCCAGATTTTTGTTTTGTTTACCTGCTGATTTAATGAAGAGCCTTTTTTTTCACAGCACATTGTTCAGTTGAAGGCAGACAAACGGAAAAAGGAGAGCGATGCGAGAAATGTTTTTGGTATGTGAGTGATGTGACACAGAGCTGCATGCTGCATTACGATTTGAAAACTCCCAGCCTCGTGTTTTACAGCTGCAGAGAGCAGCGAGGTGTGCTTTAAAGGTGTGTGTGTGTGTGTGTGTGTGTGTGTGTGTGTGTGTGTTCGCAGGCTGAGCTGCTGTGCTGTGGATGAAGAGCTCAGGTGAAGCACTGATCTGGGATCTGTTGATAGAAAGACTCTACAGGAACAATTCACCACCGCTGCTTCACATTAGTCGCCGATTTACTCAGCTGAGGCTCTGGTTTGTTTACGTGTTTACTCTCCCTGTTGTGCTTAACTAGATTTAAAACCCCCGGTTTAGTGTCATTAATTGTGTTTAATAGCAGTTGTTATACAGTATAAATTATGACCATAGCTGGATTAACCCGCTGGGGGGCTCTGAGGCAAAAATGAGCTGTGGGCCTCTAATGACCCTCTGTTTAAGAATTTATTTAACAATATTCAGCATGTACAGTTTGATACAGGGCCCCTCTACAAGACAGGTACACAAGACAGATGATGATGCAGCCCCCGCCTTAAGGGTCTTACATCAAACATGATGATGTGCTTTATTTGGGCAGATTACAAATCAGATTTGCAATTAATCAAAATATCAGAAACCAACTGACACACAATGATTATGGAGTCTTCAGTGCCCCATAAGTGTAGTAGCAGTAGTAGTAAAGGTAGCAGTGGCAGTAGTAGTATTACTAGTAGAAGCAGTGCAGCAGGAGTATTAGTGTTAGTAGTAACAGCAATCACAGTAACGTACATTAAAGCCTGAGCATTAGTAGTAACAGTAGAAGTAGTTTAGTGTTAGTAGTAGTAGAAGCTGTAGTAGTACAAATAGTATAATAGTAGTAATACTAGAACATTACTAGTATAGTCAGGTGCAATGGGGTAGTATTAGTCGCAGTAGTAGTAGTAGTAATGGAGTAGTAATTGGCTATAGCCTTACATTAGTATTACTAGTATTATTAGTGGTGTCAGTGGTAGCAGCAGCAACAATTGTAGTAGTATACAGCAGGGGTATCAGTAGTGTTAGCAGTAACAGTACTAATTACAGTAGTAGCTCAGCAAGTGTGTGTCAGTTAGTAGCAGTAGCATTAGTACATGTAGCGTAGTATAGTAGTAATAGAGCATTACTAAGTAGGGTTAGTTGCTTGGTTAGTTGGGGCTCAGGAAGTAGAACGAGTCGTCCATTAATCCCAGGGTTGGCGGTTCGATCCCCGGCTCCTCCTGTCCACGTGTCCTTAAGCATTTACCATTGCTCTATAATAGTAGCAGTGGCAGAAGTACTAGTGTAGTATAGTGGTAACAGTACATCAATATTACGAGTAGTATTTGTATTAGTAGTAGCTGTAGCAGGACTAGCAGAGGTAACAGTAGTAGCTGTAGTAGGAACAGCAGAAGGTGCAGTGAGAGCTACAAGTTATTGTAGTAGTAAATTTGCAGCTATAGTAGTAGACTGGTGGCAGCAGTGTTAGTAGTACTATAGTAGTAGTAGAGGCAGTAGTATTAGTCGCAGTAGGCTGGTGGTACTACTGTAGTTTTAGTAGGAGCAGTAGTATTAGTTGTAGTAGTGCTAGCAGTAGCAGCAGGGTTAGTAGTACTATAGTATTAGTAGGAGCAGTAGTATTTGTTGTAGTAGTGCTAGCAGTAGCAGCAGGGTTAGTAGTACTATAGTATTAGTAGAGGCA
>VMKM01003310.1:0-40400 GCA_008360985.2 Macquaria ambigua | reverse complement strand
AGAGCACTGCGCTCCCAGAATGCAGGGTTCCTTGTGGTTCCTAGAGTCTCTAAAAGTAGAATGGGAGCCAGAGCCTTCAGCTATCAAGCTCCTCTCCTGTGGAACCAGCTCCCAGTTTGTGTACGGGAGGCAGACACCCTCCTCACATTCTTTGATAAAGCTTATAGTAGGGCTGACTCAGGTGACCCCTGAGCCACCCCTTAGTTATGCTGATATAGGCCTAGACTACCGGGAAACTTCCCATGATGCACTGAACTCCTCTCTCCTCTCTCCCTCTCCATCTGTACGCCCTCATATCTTACTAACTCAACTTCTTCCCGTAGTTGTGTGCTTTCTCTCCTCTCTCTCTCTCTCCTTCTGTTGCTTTCTGCAGGTGTTTCTGCCTCCGGAGCTGTAGAGTCTGGATCTATGGTTGCAGGCCACCTGCTGCCCCCATGTTCCTGCTCTACACCCACTGCTGCTATTACTGCTTTTGTTCTTATTATTAGTATTACTATTATAATATTGCTATTAGTACTACTTCTATTAATATTAACATCCATACCATTACCGCAACCATTGCGTTACATCCCTGTGTAGAACTGTATTGTGCTGCTGTATGTTCTCTTTCCTCCTGCTCTCTCTCTCCCGCTCCCCCTTCAACCCAACCGGTCGAGGCAGATGACCGCCCACCCAGAGCCTGGTTCTGCTCGAGGTTTCTACCTGTTAAAAGGGAGTTTTTCCTTGCCTCTGTCGCATAGTGCTTGCTCATGGTGGGAACTGTTGGGTCTCTGTAAATGTAAGGAGTCGGTCTAGACCTGCTCTATACGAAAAAGTGCCCTGAGATAACTTTGTTATGATATGGCGCTATAAAAATAAAACTGAATTTAATTTAATTAAATTGAACTTTACATCTCTACGTAGAACTGTACTGTACTACTGTATGTTCTCTTTCCTCCTGCTCTCTCTCTCTCTCTCGCTCTCTCAACCCAACCGGTCGAGGCAGATGACTGCCCACCCAGAGCCTGGTTCTGCTCGAGGTTTCTACCTATTAAAAGGTTTTCCTTTCCACTGTCGCATAGTGCTTGCTCATGGGGGGAATTGTTGGGTCTCTGTAAATATAAAGAGTCGGTCTAGACCTGCTCCATATGAAAAAGTACCCTGAGATAACTTTGTTATGATATGGCGCCATATAAATAAAACTGAACTGAATTGAATACTTTGCCTTTCCACATTTTCATTACCATTCAATGTCACTGTAAACCTGTCAATTTGAAAGCACACTGAGAACTTACTGACTCGACTTTTAATCCACACAATCCACAACCTGCAAGTCCCATTCACATTGAAATGTAGTGAAAAGAGTCAATGCCAAATTAGCTTCAAAGCTACATAAACTATGACCTGAGCCCCTGGATCCAAAGTCAGACGTCACAGTACTCTTGGAAGGGAAGAAAAACACATAATTTACTGCTGAAAATGAGAGATATTCCTTTTCATGTCTTTTTTTAACTGTTCTATGTCTCTTCTATCCTTTACTCCTCTTGTTTCCTCCTTAAGAGACAAGGGAGCTGTGTTTTCATTGCTTTTTAACTATTACAAGCCATTTCTCCTCTCTCTAGGGAAGGTGGGCTGTCTGTTTATGAGTATGGTCTTTGTGGCTGGTTTCCCTCACTAACTTTGTGACAGTACATTTTACACAGGGGTAAAAGCTTTAATTAGTGTTGCTTACTTTGCTTGACCAGAAGTTATGGCAAACACAGTAACCTTGCTTTGTGTGTGGAAAAAACAGAGAACAAACTGTGTGTGTGTGTGTGTGTGTGTGTGCGCTTTGGCATGTCATTTATTTTTTTTTCATCATGTCTCTGCAGAGTTGAGCAGCATTTCTATCACAGTACCTCCTTGAGAGAGGGTGTGTGTGTGTGTGTGAGTGTGTGAGCATGCATGTGTGCTGCCTGGTTCTCCTTAAGTATGATGGTTATGCATATGCTGCACTACTTCTTTTTTAAAATAATATTGACAAGTGTTTTTTATGTCGTCCTTCATGAAATACACAGCATATACATGAAAAGTGATCCTCACACAGTGATGATACAATGATGATATATGCACACATCAACTCTTAATTAAAATCTTTGAAGTCTGCCAGACACAATGTTTTCAGTTGTATATTGTTAATACTGTAGTTAGTGATGTGTGTACGTGTGTTTATATGGCTTTCATTGTGTCATCCTGTACCTTATCCAGGTAAGTGTAGCTCCACGTCTTTCCGTCAGCAAAGACTCGGGAAATGATTCTTCCCTGACTGTCGTACTCCCACCTCTCTGTGGTTGGACCCCTCTGGAGGCCTGTCACCTGCCCCGTACTGGACACACACACACACACAGACACACACACAAATATAAGGTTGGTTGTGTCATATTCACACCATGTGTTTCCATCTAAAATTGAGTTAAAGTGTCAGTGCCATTAACAACACTGTATGTCAGTGTTTTAGTGCTACAGCTCTGTAGTTCCTTTATAATGTTAAGACAGTCTCAGAGGCTGTTTTAAAGTCACATGTTCCATACAGTCCTGAAACATGTACAACCTTGACCTTAATGACATCACTGCATTAGGTGAACACCCATAACACCCATAACAGTTTCAAGTATACAACGTATAGACTAAATTATATTTGGCCCGTGGGCCCATGAGTTATTTAAAAAAAAAAATTATATTTGGCCTGCTGAATATATTAAAATGCAGTTCCTATTGTGAACGCAAGGTGTCACTATCACCTTATGGGGGCACATTTTTGCATGCTTTTTCTATACCAAAGAGGGTTTGTCAGACCACAATATAATTCTAATATTTTGCCCCCTTGGTGTGGACAAAATATTGGAAATACCTTTCAAATGCACTCCAGTACAACACGACCACCCACTATGACCTCAATAATAATCATGAAGTAGAATTATCACCTTTCTGACAGTGTCAACAAAAACTGAACATTTATAAGTTTTGTACAGGGGTACCTAATGAAGTGCCCAGTGGGTGTATCTCCAGTTTCACAAACACTAACATTTCAGTCAGACAACTCACATTGAAATGTTTATTATAGCAGCAGAACATAGTTAGAGTTTGGCATCTAGGCTCCGACCTCATCACTCCCAGTAGATATGTTTACATAAGATATTGGGGAGTGATGAGCAAATATCTTAAACCCCCTAGCCGGAGCCCGCAGGTGGATGCTGGGGTGGTGGTGGGGCTGAAAAAACAAGCGGCAATGCTGATGCAGGGCAGCAGTGGCCTTGACAGGCAGAGGAAGAGATGGGACATGTTTGCAGTTTAAATAGACCGCCAAATTGGGAGGGTGTGTTTGGTAGATGGTTGTGGAGAGTGAGGTATGTCACATGTGTAGCAATGCAGCTCGAGTTGACTGCCTGAACTTGCTCACAGGTGTCGCTCCATTTCTGTGAAAATGGGGGAAATATGTGACTGTGCTCAGATCACTGATCGCAGAATTTAACCAGCACTTTCAAGATTTTGCTACCATTGAGAACGACATTAACGTGTTCTCTAAGTCTCTTTCCGAAGTACCCATCAGCAGCTCCCACTGTCAGAGTTCTACAGGGGTTTGGAAGTCCAGATTTCTTCAGATGAGGTGCCATGCCAAAAGGATGCTCTGTTTATTTGGCTCTACAAAATGTGAGCAAAACTTTTGTCTTATGACACTGAACAAGAGCGGACTGAGGTCCACGATAACTGACAGTCACCTCTGTGATGTACTTCGAATCTCCTTACACTTGACCTGACATCAATTCTTCAGTCCAAGGCTCAGCATTACTATTCCCATTAGGAGTGATATTTACTGGTGAGAGAAATTTATTAGTGATAAAATCTTCTTACTATAGATAAAACCGTACAGCACAAAGTGCTTAAAATGCACTCCTTAAGATAGATAGTCTCTTAAATTTAAAATGTCATTGCCCAGGACTGTACTTTGCCCATGGCATGAAAAGTTTGGACACCCCTGCTATAGACCTTTTGTTTTGTCCATATAGTTGTTTTGTAACATTACTACTTCTGTAGCTGGTTTGGGTATGTTTCACAAAATGTAATGTTAACCACAATTCGTCAACAGAATCTAGTGCATGTGAGAGAATTTTAGTTTTTTTGTTTTCTAATTGGTCAGAAATTTCGTGCTGGACAAAAATGTCCTCCCCTCAACTAACAACTAACTCAACCTACAAGTTAGGGTGTGGTCAAGTTTCTCCAAGTGTACTGTAATGTGTACAAACAAGTGCTGTTAGATTTCCAAAGTCATGCATAAAGTAGAAATACTGAGGTGACCCCTTTTTAACTGAGACCTTGTTGGACTTTCCTTCAGCACCCAATACCTATCTAGTCTTTAACCTATATGTTACAGCTTCATGTAGTTGAGTGAAGTAGGTGGGGGGCACCCTAAAATAATAAATACCCCGGTACAGAAGGGCTTACCTGGAGTATGTCAAGTTAACGGACAATAGCTTGCTGCTGGGAACCCAGAGTGTCGGATGGCCTTGGGTGTCATAGATGATCTTTAGCAGAAACTTCCTGTGGTCATCATAAATCTTCTCTGTTCGCAGCGTACGATCGTAATCCACAGACAGCAAGTTCCTACCATTCACCTGAAGGGGTGGAGACACACAAATAACCAATGAATAAAGAAACTCTTGTGATCATATAATGTTTCAGCTGAAACATGAAAATTATTGAAACTGATTGTCTTACATGCAGCTATGCTGAATCCCTGCTATGCTCAAAGTCTGATCCTGACTAAAAGCCCAAATCCGTTAAAGGCCCCAGTATGCTGAAATGTTGATCTCACCTCATAATACAAAAGCATTAGACAGATCAAAAAACTGTTTTATCCTTGGAGCCATAGCAGTAGAGGGATTAAATTTGTTAAGTTTGTCCTGAAGGTGGCACTAATGGAAAGGTTATGATAAAATTAAAACCAAAGGGTTTATTTTCCTGGGAGCATGAATATACTGTGCAAATCATGGCAATCTGCCCATTATGTTACACGCTATTTTGTGTACATTTTGGCCTGAGTGTGGTGTTAGAGAAAAAAACATGGAGTGTCCAAAATCTTGGTATTTTTTGTGTACAAGTGAAAACCAGTGCTGGAGCACAGGTCAAGAGGTTACCGAAAATGAAAGGAATCATCCAGCAAATTTCATGACTATCTTCAGCACAGACAGACCCACCAATTGACTGCTCAACCTCGGCCACACAGCTTGGTTTTGAATTTGAGGACATATTTTGTCATCTTTGACCAAATGACACAAATACTGTGACATTAAAACACACAATGACAGAGGATGGACTTCCTTATTATAAAAGCTCAAATCTTGCTAAGTTTATTTTTTCTGTTCTTTTGAATTATTGGTCCACAAAAAAAAGCAAAAAAAAAAAACAGCAATAAGAATGCGTCATGTTGAAGGATTAGCCACCTGGCTAAACAAACAGACAAACAATAAATAAGTCCAGGTGTTAAATTCTTGGCTGTTCAATTCAACATCTGCACCTCAGCCAGTGAATTAAAACAAACTTCTGATCCAATACCCATAAAACACTGTAGCATCACAGTGCCAGCTAACTACTCTTTATAGCTTTCTAAATGACGTGCTGTTTGTTCAAACTCCAATTTACGAAGACAGATAACCCTGGTTCAGCTTTAAACTCACCTTATGGATCCTTGAAGCAAGGGGAAATACTAAGAATTAGACAATCAATTGTTTTACAGACCTGTTTCATTAAATAGAGGGTCTTGCTGGAAAATGTTCAAGAGTCATTTTTCTCATCTTTTCATTCAGCTACTCATTCATTTGTAAATTAGCACCAGATGAATGCTGTGGGTGAATAAAGGGGGCAGAGAAGAAGTATATTTGGACAGTGGCTAGTAGCCAGCTGGATGAATAACAAGACCATTGGGATAACAGCCAAAAGCCATGCAGAGTGTGAGCCACACCATATCAGGGGAAACAGGGAAAAAAAATAATTTTGCACATTGGCATGGCCTGTCATGTTCATGTGGATCCAGGCAAACCGTGACTTTTATTTCAATGTAACGCCAAACTGGACTCTCTGATAGTCCTGCCTTCCCTTTGCATAGAATCACTTAACATGGACTAGAAATACTTTTACCTAACTACCTAGTATAGAGAGACACTACTGGGAAAATGTCAACAAATCATCAACCCAGTCTCAAGCCATTTCAGCACATTCTAGGTTTTTCTCACTGTAGTCTGCTACTGGGTCCTTGTAGTTTGTATGTAAGAGCCGAGCCCCTGAATTATCTGTTGATTGTATGTCATAGTTTGATTGACTGTATCTTTAACTTTTATAACAACACCTCTCCTTCTCCCGTTTCCTTTTTCTTCCCAGTTCGCATGCTTTATGTCCTTCAGATTCTTGCCCACTTTGAGCTTTGATTTTTTTCTTATACTGTCCCCTTTCTACTATATCATATGTGTGTGTACCTGCACTTCCATCTTTGTGAGAAGCAATTTAAGTAATTACTACATTTTTGAAAAACAAGGTCACGTTGGCCAGTTTCTAATTTTAGGGTTAGGACTCGGGTCTATGGTTAAGGTTGGAAATGGAATTATAAGGTACATGGACATTTGTGTGTGTATAAAGAGACAGTGAATTTGTTATTCAATAATTTAAATATTATTAACAATATTTTATAACAATATAATTTTGATTTATAAACAGATTGATTGCTTTGATCTGGTGTGATATATATTGACAAAAATGACAGTGCAAGTTAAATACATTATTTTAAACATGATAAACAAATACATCTAGAAATTAAAAATCCCATCACCAACTGTCCCACATGATTAATTTATCATCATGTAAAACCTGCCAGCGTTGACATTCTGTGTCTGACAGTAGATTTTTTTATTACTTCAACATCCAACATGCTGCTTAAACATGCTGTTTTCCCATTAACTGACATCTTGTGCACAATGCACATTCCTCAATAGGATTAGCACACCATATAAACACAGTATGAATATTAGCATTTAGTAGAAAGGCTGGATTAAAGTTTACTGCTGTTCATCCTGCCCCACAATCACTCCATCATCATTAACAGCTTAAATTGGCATCTTGATCCTGCTGTGGGACAGCTGGACTGTCATTGTATTAGTGAAGACAAATCCTCATACATGATTCACAAACGTGTAGCTGACATATACCTATATTGTATTTATGCTCACCTTTGCACACCCATTTACAAAAACACATCAGCCTGTAAGTCATTATTGCTAGCTCACAATACAGCACTCCCCATTACCACTAGTAGACCACACATGCTGTTACATTCATTAGGGTTTATTGGACAATGCTGAGAATGGCACCACTTTGTGGATCTAACTCTCCAGAGGCCACATGACTACAAAGTTTCCTCCTATTAGGCTGGGCTAGTGAGAGAGAACTTAATGTAATGTTCAAGCACTACAGACAAATCCTTGTCCCTTTGTTTGTAAGAACTACACACACAAATAATAGAAACAGAAACCCCTCTGTAACCCTCACTGCGCTGCTCACAGAGGGGGACAAAATGATAGGTGACTCAGTGGTTTGTGAGCATTGTTGCCTTTTAGCAAGAATGTGCTGAATTTACATCTAATGGCCAGCTGGGGCCACTCTGTGTGCAGTGTGCTTGTATGCTTGTGTGGGTTTCTCCTTCCAACAGTCCAAAAACATGCAAGTGAATATGAAACTCTGAATTACCTTCGGTGTGAATGTGTTAGCCTATACAGTATGTGCTAGAAAATATTTATTTATGAAATGTTTATATAGGGCTTATGAATGTGAGGGGGTGGGGGAAAAGTAAAGTGTTACAATCAATTCTACAATAAATATATGATTACTTAAACTGGTCCCTATCCATTGAACCACATGAGCCAAACCCCAGGTCACTAGTCAGTGATGAGAGTTCTCTGTTTATGGAAAGCTTTAGCTGGAGAGCTCTCACCCTGAGCTTTCTCCCAAAGACGATGACTTTTCCACGTGTCTGTTCCTTCCTGAACCTCCACTCCACCAGGTTCTGGCCATTCTCTCCCGGCAGTGTCATGTTACGTCGGGCTACAGTTGGGTTAGCAGCACCTAGAAATGGATATGAAAAATGTGAATACCAACAGTATTTTATAGTGAAAAAGTCTAAACCAGAATATGCAAAGCAAAAAAATCTGTGAATGTGCTGTTCACAAGCATGTCATCTGCTGTGTGCGTAAATGTTAGAGTGGGGCCTGCTGGGTGCTTACTTTATTTGACAATTTGATACTTTTGAGTCAGTCCTTAAAAATGAACTGTTGCGTTTTTCAGATTGCATTGCAATATCCTGGGTGCCTTGCGTACAGGTACTATCTGCACACCTTTTTTTATAGTGGATGACACATCGTCCTAATCATGCTAGTACTGTAATATTACTGAGCTCTTTTCCTTTCACATTTTTCTCAAACTAGCTAAAACAGTTATTTTTGCAACATTATACATGCCAGTGTGGATTCTGATCATTTACAGAGGCCATTAGCCTCTGTGGAGGGTTTCATTTATATGTATCAGTATATACCACTTTATACTTTTAATGTTTCTATGTCAAGATGGGGTTTGTATGTGGTTTAAATCTTCAATCACATATCATATTGATCACTTTTCATTGCTACTAACTATTTTCCAAAGCATGTGGTAGTATTGCAGCTTCAGACCATCATCAGCCTGCAGAGACTTGACACTTGCTTTAGTTGGTCATCAGTCACTGTGAGCATCACTTCTGTATTTATTGTTGTGACAGTTATATTGCTGCAGTTTGGTAGTTCAGCTGCCAATCTGAAAGGTCTGCACTATATTAACATGCAATGATAACAAAATGTTGACATAAATAAAAGCAGCCATGTTTATTATGACAGATCATCATCATCTCTATAAGCATATTTTTACACTATACTGTGCTGAATGCAAGTAAAAAGAGCATGTCTTATTTGAGTCTTAAACACTACTGTGGTGCTTTGGAAAATGGTCAGCAACAAAGTAAAGTATAAATGATTTGCCGTAAATGCACTAAAATGTGAAAACACTGATATGGCTTACGAGATTATTAGATCAAAGGCATTAAAATGTGTTATTTTGTATTATTATTGTAATATTTTCTGATACTGGCAGTGAAAATCAATTCCTAATGTGTCAAATCAAACTGTGAGCTGAAACAGAGCCAGCCCTTGGCATAGGCAATCTAGGCGGTCGCCTAGGGCCTGCCGTGCGCCGTGCGCACTGACTGGCGCATCTGTAGACAGCCAAAATCCCTGACTAAAGAGCAGGGGTCAAGAGGCACGTATCGTGTTTTGATGAAAGAATCAAGGTAAACTAAAGTAAACTATTTAGCTCATAATGAAAAGGTCCAAGCCTTCAGGTTTTCAAGTAAGAAAACGTAGGAAAGAGGAGGAGGAAAAGAAAGCCAAATATAAAGGTATCTTGTCTTAACATTAAAATGCCGTTTTGTGTGTAAATTAATGTACGTTAGTAGCTAGTTAAGTAGCAATAACGCTAATGCTAATGATGCTACGATAGCTGCTAGACTCTCAGATACAGATTGAAGGATATGTAAATAAATCTGAATGGAAAGCCAGTAGCTAGGCCTACTCATCTGGATAACTGCTCCTCCATTCATTGTGCTGAAATTTCGCTGACCAATATCAGTGAACTTAAGTTAACTGATAATGGCTGACGCTATCTAGATTTTAGTGTCCTACTCTGCAGTTACATGTTTTGCTTGTAATAGGCTAATATCTACTCTATACGGTCCAGATGCACTCAGGAAAGATTTGAAACCCCTAGCTACTGGATCTACACTATCTGAGTCTGAGGCTGAAGCATGTAAATTAAACCAATTATTTGTGTTCTCTGTGTAATTGATAATACACTGCTATGTTGTCATTATTATTATTATTATTATTATTATTATTATGTGCATTGAGTAGAATGACACAAAGGACTTAATGCAGTGGTGTAACAGTATGGATGTATTGTATTGTGTTTGAATACAGCTGCAGCTCCAGCAATATCAAGCACTGCAGCTACCTCCACCAGTGACACACAGCCTGCAGAAGGTGAGTTCTGTTAATTGTATGTTACATGTTATGAATCACTGTGTATCCTTACTAAAGGATTAATAATTATATTTGCATGTATGTTTGGATTTGCCTGTAGGTGGAGGAACAACCAACACTGGAACTGCTACAACTCTACAGCCTGAAGACACCCCATCAACAAGCACCACATATCCTGAGGTACGTGAGTACATCAAGGCACCACCAATAGATCCTGCTTACTGGCCAGCCCTGTCTGATACGGTGAGGACAGAGATAGTCAGCAGAGGGCCGTATCAGGTAAAATCTGACTGCACATTTCCGCGGGGGGTGGGTGGGGGCACTAAATCCTAATCTCGTCTAGGGCACCAAAATGGCTAGGGCCGGCCCTGAGCTGAAAACACTGTATCATTACAGCTGGACAAGCAGCGGCTTGTACTGGGTGACAGAGTAGAACAACTGAAAACATGACTTTGTGAAAAGGATCATAGTGGGGCATCAGTGTCAAACAGGCCCATCAGATGGTGTTTACCTGCAGAGATTTGTGTTGGCATCTCAGAGAACAAGGCCTCTGACACAACATGCCATACAAAAACTCTTGCCGGAAAACCGTTTACATGGAAATCTGGTATGCAGCATACTGAACAATATATAACACGAAAGCATTCACCATGTAGATGCTTTACACATACTGCACAGTGTAAATCATGATAAAGTAATTTAACAATAACAGATTCTATTTGATTTTTACTAATCTGTAATGGAAGAATCTTGACATAAAACCTCTGATTAGTCCATATTGTACATTCAGGGTAATATGCTCAAACCTGCATACCTGCCAGTATATGGGGCTCTGTCTGGTAGTGTGTGTCCATTCCATTGGCATAGATGACCCTCAGTGAATGGTCTTTACCCACGTGGTAGCTGTTACGAAGCTGGTCTATAGGAGAGAGAGACAGAGAGACAGTTATCATGAATGAAGCATAACAATATTTTACATTCATTTTGTGTCTCCAATGTGGCAAATTTCAAGGCATTTGTTCAGAAACACTGTATTAATACTAAACTAAACTGAGGATGAAAGAGAGAAAAAAAGACAAAAAGAGGGGAGCATGAAAGTGCAAGCGAGGGAGGGAGATAAAGGGATAAATGTAAGGAGAGAAAACAGTACAATTAATTTCCGTGGACAGTGTTTAAACCTGCTAATGGAGCACAGAGCAGGTATTAACACCCCCCAGCCTCTTTTAATTAGGTTCCCCTTGACCTCTTGCAGGACTAATGGCCGTGTGTCTGAGTGTGTGTGTTCACACATGCGTATGTGTGTGTGTGTGTGTAAGAGAGAGATAGAGGCTCTCTTAGACATTTTACTTCTTCCTCCTTCCTTCTGATATACCATCAGGTAAATGATCCCTCTTTGACTGATTGTCTTTTTTAACAACTAATCAAAGTATTTCCTAACAAAACTTTTTATGTCAACTTTTTTGCCATAATTTTCCAAGGGCATATTAAAAAGGAACAGAAAACACTGATACCTTTGATGCCACAGTTATTTAACAAGTTAACACACTGATAGAGCGTTGTGTCTTCTTTTGTTAAACATTTTATTACTGCACAATATGCAGGGATTGTCTTTGGCAATTATTTTCAAATGTTCTCACCTTCTAAATTAAAGTTTTTACTCCAATTCATTTTTACCATATGTCTTGATTTGAGATCAACTATAAAAGTTTTTCTTTTTTTCTCCATTGTTTCACCAGGATCCTTTTTTATATCCACCAAATTTTATTTTACATAAACATGGGAGAAAAAAATACAGCATTTGTTGACTAAATTCTTAATATGAATTATCTGGGGTCAAGTAATTCATTACAAATATTTTTTAACCTTTAAAATCTGTCAAAAATGTAATTCCTGCATATGTGTTATTTTTGATGGTGATTCTATGTGGTGGATCTGCTGGGTGGAGCTGATCCTTCACTCCCACCCACCCACATCAATTTTCCAGCATAAAGGAAAGCTTTGTACAATATGTTATGAATGGGGAGAGACAGCACACCCAGCTTATTCGAGCCAGTCCATGATAATGCATTGGCATTAACATTTACTCTATTTGTCCTTATAGAGTATCATTATCAAGCCCTGCATTACCAACACTTTCACAAAGCAATCAACAACAACATCAAAATGACATAATACAACAGCTATATTAGCTTGTTTACCATTTCATGTCTGCACCTACACCTAGACCACTTGCACACTGGTCTAGGTAATGTTTAGATGATAGCGAGGAGGCGAAACGATAAATAATGTACATGAATTGATGGAGAGGAATGCTACACTTGTCGATGGCTTTGAATAACTTATTACATTTCAATCAATACTGCTGTGCTCTGAGGGAGAATCTACTCTGTCTTCCCTCACACTCTGGGCACATGAAGCTTGCTCTGAAACAAATCACTGCCGGCCACTCGAGGCCTCGCTTCAACCGGCTCATCAGTTCGGATTTAACAAGGGCATCAGTGCTAAATTATTGTTTTCCCTCGCCGTTTAGGCCGAATGTCTGACATGAAGGATGATGAGGATGGTGGAAGTATATTCTTCTTTATTTCTTTTGCAGTTCACCTCAAATCTAGAATTATCAGAGGTGGTGCATTGACAGATAAATCCATAAGTCACTTCTCAGGTATATTCTTAAAAGGTCATTTTCATTATCAACTGTAACATAAGGTGCTGGTGTGAGTTACTGGTATGTCTGACACAATCCACAGGAAAACAATGAAAGGAAATGCTTTTCAAAGTAAAAGTGAAGAGAATTAAATATGGCTTTTATTGTGAAATAGCCACAGGATGTTTTAGGTGATAGTTAGTGGCAGTAGCTTATGTTAGTTGGTGGTCTACATGTATGTACATTTACACATTTTAAAAATGCATTAATTTTTCCAGTTGCACTTGTAAAGAGCTGCAGGCACTTATTGCAGTTTCAACGCATATCAAACCTCCAGTATACAGAATCAATGAAAACCAGGCCTTTTTGAATGCTGTTATAAGGATTATAGGAGAAGGATGGGTCATCACACACCTATGAGGCTGAGGCTGTAGCACTGAGAAACAACAGCAGATATGAAAATAGACAGCCCATTTTATGCCCAAATGTCTTTCCAGAAAAATAGAGGGGTAAGAATAACCAAAACAACACAGCCGAAAACAATGACAAGCCAAAAATATATTCAAATCCGCCCCGAGTGCATTTTTTAAATAAACCGACCAGCTGTATTGACATGAAGGAAGCAAACAACAAGACCATCACTCAGAAAATGTGCATCAGACCATCCTGTACTTTACATTGTGTGTCACTGAGTTTCTGCATGTTTGCTTTAGAGCACTAAACATGATGAACTACAGCTTCACAAACACTACATTTTTTTAGTCTCAATACTCAAAAAGTATTTATTATAGGGCTATTGTATTGGATAGCACTACATTGCACAAGCAGCAATTAAATGCTGCACACAACTTTAACAAAAGATTTACATCTGTACTTTATCAACAAGTCTTCATGAGCACCTGGTTTGGAAAATGAAAAGAACATGAATCAAAATCTCCATTTTTTTAAAAAGATGTTGCAAAAACGTGTCTTTTCTTTCTTTGTTAATTTAATTTTGTTAATAAGTAGTTAGTGGTTATGGATTAGAACAAAAGCACATATTGCAGATGGAATTCACTTAAACCATAACATACTCTACATACTCTATCAGTACTGTTAACTGTAGGTCAGTACATACAGTGGTCCCATGGTTCACCTGAGCCTTATATTGTGGTAAGTAATCAAACATTTTTTTTTTCACAATTTGGTGATTGGTCAGAGAAATATAGATTTAATGATTTGGAGTGTTTGGCCTGGGTAAGTGCCAGGACACCACGCCAAACACACAGCAATGATGTTGAAGTTTGTGACAATACAACTGCATGTCTAAATGCTCCATAAAATCTGTCCTTTGTTTTCAACACTATTGTTTAACATTTACTAGCCTCAGCACTGTAACTACTACCTTCTATCAGTTGTTTTGTTGTTTTCTCTGCCTTCTTTGTAGACTGTATGTTGTGTGAAAGCTTGCATCTTCTTCAATGTGATTAAGAATTGGTCAAAAACAGAAAAGAACAGAAAGAATTTCACATTAGCACCAAACTGCATACTTTGAGAAAACCTGGGCCCCTTTCATGATCTCACTAAACTTGCCTGTGAACTAATCCCCCCTACATACACACACAAACGTATGCACTCATACTGTATACACTCACACCTTAAACTAGCAGCACTCACCACATAACTCCATATCCCATAGTCCACAACACATCAGTCCCCTATCAATTACACAAATGTCACAAAATGCATTAATTTCCTTCCATTCTGCACCTTATACTTGTTAATGTAGCAACCTTTAACCATATATTATTATTATCAACTATTATCTTGTAATATTTATTTTTATCCATTTTATTTATTTTATTTTTTTTCTTCAAGTAATATCACCATCATTACTTTTATTGTTATTTATTTTCTTTATTACTTTGATTTATTGTCGCTATTATCATGATTTTTATTATTATTGTTTTTCTCTTCGATTAATATTACCATCATTAACTTTATTATTTATTTTCTTTATTCCTTTGTAATTATTGTTGCTATTATCATTACTTTTATTATCTCAATTATTTTTCTACAGTGTATTTCTTCTTTTTATTTTATTCATTCTTCACTGCAACCATTGTTTTTCCCAGTTTCTTAAGTTATTTTGCTTATTTATCTTCCCCGACCCTCATTTTCTCTCTAACTGTCATTGTCCACCTATAGCTCAATGTGTCTGACTGTTCACCTGTCTATCCATATGTCTGACTGTTTGTCTGTCTGTCTCTGCTCATCCACCTGTCTGTCTGTCTATTATTGTCCTTGTCTGTCACAATATGTGCATAAGTTACTAATGGTTTGGAGGGTGGGAAGTTGGGAGGGAGAGGGTGGCAAGGGAACAAGGGGAGGGGTAGGAGTAGCGACTTCACCTGTGTCTGTAATATGTGCAAAAACTTAAATAAAAAAATAAAAAAAATAAAGGTGGTAAAAGTTGGAAAAAAAAAAAGAATAGGTGAAGAGAATGATTACTCGTCTAAAAAAAGTTGGGCTTTTTCCACATTGACTAATTTCCATCTGAATCACAGCCAGGCACTGTTTTCCATTGGAAAGAAAATGATGAGTACAGAACACACAGCCAGGGACAATATTGTTCAGTATGATACATATTACAAAGGCACTCGCAAAATAAATGGGGTCACAACACACACACACACACACACACACACACTTGTGTAAGCACCTTACCTTGCACCAGAGTGTAGAAGGAGTCTATTGATGACAGGTTGGTTGTTATGGAAACGTCCTCATCCCTCCCTGACGTCTCAATGTCCACAGCAACAGCCCCTGACGACATGTCGCCATGGAGATTGGTCACCACGCCGGTGGGGAAGGTCACATTTGTCAGACGACCCTCGCTGTCATAGCTACAAGGACAGTGAGGATGCAGGGAGGGAGGAATAAAGGGCCATTAGCTGCCATTACTGTAATGTGCTTTATGGATACCTGTAAAAATACCTCAATCTACATTACACACACACACACACACCCGTGGCCAGTTTCTTACAGCTGAATGTGCTACACCTGGCTCTGAGGAGGAATAGCTTAAACTGGATCTTCCCAGTAGGAGGAAGAGCTTGAAATTAATTTAATTAGAGGAAGCAGATTTTAAATTCATCAAATTTCTACTCAGTCTTGAAAGTAGGTTTTCAATAATTTTATGTCTCTTGTCAAAAGACTGATAATTCAGTGTTCACTTGTTATGTCTGGAGAAACAGTGAAGAAATGATTAAGTGTGTGTTACAAGTCAGTTCAGCTTGACATCTGTCAGATGTTGACCAGTTTGAGCAGGAACAGATCATATTAGGTGATGCTATTCTGTCAGAAGTGTTGGAAATTATCTTCTCAATGCTATAAAACCATTAAGAGCTAATATAATTCTCAGTAACTTGGTTAATATACTTGTAGATGGCTTTTGAAATAAAAACACATCTGTCTGTCCATCCATCCATCAGCACATAGCAGACACACTAATGCTGCTCACTCATAGAAGGTAGTCCAGCCTATTTGGATGCTCTTGGTAGCCAGCAAGCCGCTGTTGCCATGATAACTAAACAAGACCAGTTCCTGACCCTGAGCCGTGAGAGTCTTCAGACCTCCGTTAGTCCCAATGGTCAGCCAGATGACCTATACACACGCAAAAACACACACCACAGGCAAACAGGGTTACATACATTCTGCCAGCACAGTCTTACTTCATGTCAGCCGTCGCCTCAGATAGTAAACATCAGCATATGTTTGCTTTATTTGAATAAATATTCAGGGTTGTAAATATTGTGTTTCATTTTTCCTTTTACACTCTACCATGTACCATTAATTCACAAAACAGGATCCTTAAAGTCCTAGCCTAGTTGGTGGAACCTCTTGTTAAAACAAATACCTGCATATGAAAGTTCATTCTGTCAACTTAAGTTCTGTAGCATGGCAAAAGACTTGCTCGTCTTACCTGATTGTCAGGGGCGACCACACGTACAGGCATCCTGTTGGTATCTCTACGGATACGGAGGGTGTTCCCGCTGCTGTCTGTCACTGCGGTGACATCCTCCTCATTGCTGAGAGTGAAGGAATAGAGGAAGGAAAATGACAAAATGAAAATTAAAAAGAGTAAAAAGTCTGCAGTAGTAGTAAGAAAACAAACTAGATCATTTCTTACTGGGAAATAAACTGTTTTGCAAGGGATGTGTCATCTTCATTGCAAAATTATGACACATTTTTTCCCCCCAAAGCAAATATGTGTTCATTCCCACACACCAACCTGTAGCTGAAGTTGTATTTATAGTCGCCAGTGACCAGAGACATGGTGAACTGGTGAGTCCCATTTGCGTCAAACACGTAGAGCTCTTGAGAGGCTGGAGAAGCCACTTCATAGGAGCTTGGACCTGAAGCCAGAGAGCCTGAAGACACACAGACAGACAGACCAACTGTCAGTCAGAAAGACTTGTGATTTCTTTATTATTTACTTTATTTTCTATTATTATTTACTTTCTTTCCATGATGGCATGAACTCTACCATAATGTGACAATTGCAACAACAATTTTTAAATTCTAATATTTTGGCCCTCCCAAATACAGAAAGAGGTGGTGAACAACATTAGTATGGCCACTTTGTCTGTGTGGGTACTGTATATACATACCAGTAGGTGGTTGGTTGCGGCGTATGGCTCGAATCCGAATATTTCCCAGATCCGCCACGTACAGTGTCCCATCCGGAGACACCACCAAAGACGAAGGACAATTAAGCCTTGCGTCTTTAGCATAACCGTCTCCTGTTTGATAGCAGTCACAGTTGGCATCATTCTGCAAGACAGAGGGATATAGGGAGTAGGAGAGGAAGAAGTAGCAAACAAAGAAAAGTGAAGTGAGGGATAGAGAATAGCATTACATGAATAATTGTGTTATGGAGATTAGAGGACAGCACCACCAAAAATTCAACAGGAAAACAAAAACTTCTTATGAATTTAATGTTTTTTATTCTACTATATTTTTAATACATTCATGTTGAGCAGATACTACCTCTACTCACTATGACATTATATTGTACTGTATACATGTCATTCTTTGATTGCAACACATTCATTTTGAACTTAAGTGGGTTTAGTGAGCTGATGGACAAAACACCTGCACTATGACAAGGGAATCAAGATTAAGATATGAAATTAACATATAAAATAAGGACAGGGAGGACTGAAAATGGCCCTCTTCAGTGTTAACTGATGAAGTAGTATGAAGTAGCTGTGTAGTACCTTGCAGTCACAGTCAGATGGCGCTCCAGCTAGATGGGTAATTTCTCCATCAGTTGACACCTAGTGGGGTCATAGCCAGACATAGACATTTTAAAACTAGGGAAAGTGAAAAACAAAAATCTGCCTGCTCAGCCTGCTCACAGAAAAGAAAATTACACACTAAAGCATTCAGTTAAATAATTTAACCAATGTGCTCAAATCAGACCTGCAACCTTTGTGACATATCATCTCTCCCAGTCTTAATAACTAAAGGCAGCACTCTGAAAAAAGACATCTTTTAAAAATAAAACAAGATAAAACAAATAATACAGTGAAACAGGCTGATTAAATCTGAGAGTGGGACAGTTACATCTCAACTCTGCCAGTTAAAATATTGTCAACTAGAATCCTGATTTTTACGTCACTACTACTACTGACTTGGACAGGCATTCAAAGTTGTGCTTCCTTGTTGGGAAAATTGCTCATCTGATAATCAGGAAATTACTGTACATGAATGTGCCATATGTGTCCTGAAGATTACCTGTCGAATGCGGTGGATTTTCTTCTCATCCGTCTCTGCGATGTAGAGGACGCCGCTGTAGGACAAGGCAATGGCTGTAGCTCCCTCTAGCATGGTCTGAACCGCTCTCTTCCCCATAGTATATTCTATACCAGGCACCTGGCAGTGCATGGGACGACCTGACACAATACGAACCTGAACGCACACACAAACATGCATGGATGTCAGTTAAGAACGATTAAGTACCACTGTGTATTTTTTTGTTTTGGCTAGTGGGATAAAGATGAAATACTTCATTTCATTTATTGCTATAGTTTTTTGTGTTACTCAATTTATTAAACAAATAAATCCAAAAAACAGCACATGTAGCAGGACATTTGTAAAACATCCACTACTGTCAGTCTGGGTATAGACATTACCTGTCTATTTTCAGTGATCTGCAGCACAACGTTGTTGTCCAGGACATAGATGGAGTTATCCATGGGATTGATGGCTAGATCTGTGGGCCATTCTAAACGAACCTGGATATAGGGATGACAGAGGGGGATAGGAGAGAGAGTTTCACTTCACATGCTGCTCTGACTCTGTATAGCTTCATTGAACTATACAGATTTTCTGATACTATTGATTCTAATACGGATATACAGTGTCCTGGTTGAATCCTGCCTTGTGTGAGTGACCTCTGAGTTGAATGAATTGGTGCCCATGGCCTATTGGTACTGTTTGATAATGACAGATGGTTTAAAAATGATGTATACAAAAACAAAACTTGTCATGATCTGAGTTCAACAGCACGGCCCACTGTGAGGTCAAGTAAGGACAGAGGTCTGCTGCCTCAGTAAAGAGAAAAAAGGGAGAGCAACTGCTTCAGAAAAAAAGTTGCTGATGGCCAGTTCAACTTGACCAACTACTGAGGACTGAGGTCCTGTCAAATAAATGGAAAATTGTACAGAATCCACCCTTAGGTGAGGGTTTACGTGACAAAAAGATTCTTATTTTAAAGTGTGAAATCTTCAAATCTAACCTCTTAAATCTAAATTTGTTGTTTCCATTAGATGTCTTTGATAATCTAGTATTTACAGGAACATGTCTGTACCCATAAAATGAGCTGTTTTGTGACT
Source organism: Macquaria ambigua (assembly GCA_008360985.2). Taxonomy (NCBI): domain Eukaryota; kingdom Metazoa; phylum Chordata; class Actinopteri; order Centrarchiformes; family Percichthyidae; genus Macquaria; species Macquaria ambigua. Next base: position 20,748 of record VMKM01003310.1, on the reverse strand, counting down.
TTATGTATCAGCCAGTTTATAAACATTAGACATTAGAAAAACTGTCTGTAAAGCATATAGTGCATTCACATACATGAAAAATACCTGAAAACATGTGGGCTGCCAGTTCATTTGAACTCAAGAGGTCACCTAGATAACTGATGGAAGTCAAACTGAGCTAAATTCCACAGAGAAGGACACATGATTAGAGTTCACAACCACAGCTCTCTCTCTCTCTCTCTCACACACACACACACACACACACACAGAGAGCAAGAGCAAGTATTAGATCTTCAGGAAAAGGTGGTGTTCTTTCCTTTCTGAAGTCCATCTCGTTTCTGTACATTCTTTTTCTGATGGCACATCAAACTATCAAATTACATGAATCTCAATCATAGAGCCTTGTTTTAGAGTAACTCTGTTTTGTCTATTTTACAACCCTGTCTCCTATGAATCCCATAGAAGTGCAGCTAATTTGCAATGGCAATTTATGGAAACATTTAGTTCCAATGCAAGTGTGACATTGCTTTCCTGTAACATTTCACTACACTATAACAGTCAAGGTGGATAGGTAGATGTGGCATATTAAGGTACTCTTTGCATGTTACCTGTCTTATGTGCATGCTGGTATCGCAGGTCAAAGGCCGTGCAGAGGTCAGGTCATTGCTGCCAAGAACTGTGGAGATGATTCCATTACGATCCACTTTCCTGATCATAGTCCCATCCACAAAGTAGATCAACCCGTTTCTATCAACTGCAATCCCTGTATGGAACAGAAACAAATAACACACACAATTCAATATATTGACATAGAATTGATTATACATCAACTCTAGGACTCAAAGGAGAAAATGAAAGTGAGGTAATTTTCCTGTGGGGGAGTCAGGATGCAGCTGCAGCAGATAATTAAAAAAGGATATACAAACCTATATACAAACATATAGAGCCTGAGTGCATTTAAGCAAAGTCAGCCAAGATGAATATATGAATGAAAAATGTCAGAAGTGATAAAAAGTATCATATAGATGAGCACAATATCAGCTGTGCAAATCAAAATCAATTAAAAATATGTTCATGTAAAAATAAACGTCAAATTCTGAAAATGTTTAAAAATATATTGAGATGTTGGATATGGTATGTGACATGGTATATCCATATTAAAATATGTTCATTCATGCTTGAATCTCTTGATGGTAATGAAGCCCACTGCTCAGATTCTAAATGCTTAATTTGCTTTTCAACGTGACTTGCTGAGTAACTTACAGTAAGTTTCTAGTGTTACTACTCAGCATGCTTGAAAACGTCCAATTTGAAAGCTTCAGAACCATCCTATCTAAATGATACATTGGCCGACTTGATTTTATATTCCCCTCAAGCAGGAAAAACATTTATAATTCCAACAGGATGCATTAGGCTGTAGTGTCATTCTACACAAAACTTCTGCAGATGTTTGGGACTAACGGGTCCCATAGCTGAAGTGTCCCTGTGGTTCACCGTCAGTTTCTGTTCCCTACTGTTCCCTTCACAGGAGCAACACATTAACCAATGTGTCATCTCCTCCCAAGCTTATTTAGTTTAAGGTGCTGTATGTTGGCTTGTGGGGATTCTGCCCCTCCTGCACCAGTTTCTTTTTAGGGACACTGATTGTTCTCTGCTTCAGCACATTGTCAGGGTGCTGCAGAGAGTGCACTGCTTTTAAAGGGCAGGGAAACAGGTGATCTGATTGTTCATGACTAGACCTACTGATAATATATCACTAACTGTCTTTCCAATGGCCAACACTGTTGTACTGTGTACCTCTAGCCACAAAAATAAAGAAATATCACTGTGCATATGCATTGTGGGCCTTTACATTGTGAACCATTCATTTTATGATAACAGTTTTACTTACTGTGATTTGAAAAGACTAAATACTGAGTGGTATATTCCCTATAATGGGAAGCAGTAAAAGAAGCAAAAAACTCTTTGGATCATGTCCTATATACACAGCTTTGAAAAATACACACCATATACTCAGGAAAAAAGTGAACTAATACAGGTCTGTGAGCTCCTTCAAAGTTAAAGTAGGGATGTAAATAAAAAGAAATGGGCACAACTTATATCCAGGCAGTAAAAATCAAAGCAAAGAGACATTTAACAATTAACAGCTGAAAATGTTCATTATGAGAAATACACCTGATTCAGTACAGCAAAGCAAATACTGTATTTATCAAGCAGGACTATACTCTGGCAACTCCAAATTCCCTCCCCCTTTTAGCATGTACAGGTAAACATAATGTCTATTGCATCTTTTTTTCTAATACTACTACCAAAAAGCATTTAAAAATATGTTTGTTAAAGATTGATTTATCACATAATACTGGTAATGTTATAGACTACACATTACAATGCTTGAACGTTGCCTAATTTATTCATCATTGTCACATCAGAAAAGATGACAATCAAAAACAATGACAATCAGTAGACAGGTACTATACAAAGATCACAACCAAAACCAACTAGTCAGAAAGGCTAGTCTGTTGTTTGAGCATTTGCAAATTACTTTGAGTGGGAATAAGGAAGAGCAAAGGAGTCCATGGTCTGTATTTAACAAGCATCTTAGAATCAGCACTAGGTATCACACTAATTGTCTGACTAGGACTGACTGGGAGCCTCCGATTTGCATACAGTCTTTATTTAACCATGTTTATTGTCAGGGGCATCATTAGACTGTGTTGAGCTTTGAGGTGCAATGACCACAGTCACAGTTGTGAGGGACCCAACTCATCACTGTGATAGCTGTATTTGCTTGTTACCAATTAAGCAGAAAATGCAAGAATCTGTGTGAGTGGATGTGTGGAGTCGGTATAGTTTGGTGGATGGAGCAATAACACCACAGACAAACCAGTCATAAGAAGTGTAATCCAATTTATGTCTTTCAACTAGTTCCTAGATCCTATACACCCCACCTCTAGACGGTGCACATGCTTGTATCATTTGCCCAGTGTCGGGGACTTTTGCAGCTCTGCAAAATTCTTCCAACTCCGAAACATATGATAAATACAGGCCAAGATTTGAATTGGGAGTGAGTGCACAGGTCAAACTTTGTGCCCTTGTGTGCGTGTCTGAACTATGTCTTGAGAATCCTCCTCAGTGACTTTGGTTATGAAACAGGTGTGTGTGTGTGTGTGTGTGTGTGTTTGTGTATGCACCTTTAGGTCCCAGTAGCTGTGCCTCTGTAGCTTTTCTTCCATCTCCACATCGTGCTTCATCAAATGGAGGACATTGTTCACCTGTACCAGCCACTACTTCTCCATTACCTGAACACACACATCATGAATTTATTGCAACAGTCCCTAGCCTTTATCCTTTTCCCTGCCATGTCATAAGAATTTCAATTTGTAGCATTAAAAATAACAATTTAAAAAACTGATTACTTTCATTTCTACCAACATGGTGTTTTACTGGAAATTAAGTGCATGCTTACTGATGAGGTCACGGGCACCGCTGAGCATCTTGGGTCGGTAGATTCGTCGTGAGTTAGTGTCTGACACATACAGCTGGCCTGTTACTGGGTCGGTGGCTAGATAGTAACGGTGAGCAGGATTGTTGCTATGGAGGGCAGTGGCGGACAAAAGGGGAGGTAGGTAACAAACAAGACAGAAACAAGAAAGAATTGGTTTAGTCATGCTGTATCTTTAATAATGTCAGTATCTCTGATATCAATTATGAAAGACTTTAAAGAAATACACCCAGTTTTGAACAGAGACACTAAAATCATCCATGTGACCTTGGTGGATTGTTGTCTCCAGTTCACCATGCTGTCATACAAGTTTGACTGGAAACATGAAGAGGCTTATCAACTAACATTTAAGAAGACAAACTTCTTTTTTTTATTTTTATTTTTTACAATTTGGTTCCAGCGCCATTATGATGGGGAAATGAAGGATACTTTCTAGAGCTGATGATAATGAAGAAGTAATGAGTAAAAGGAAGGTTGTTGAAGTGAAAGCCAAGAAAGTGGTGTTAATTTACTGCCACTAGAGTACCGGGTGGCTGGTGTGAGTGTGTGTGTAAGACAGAGAGGGAAAGAGAGGCAGACACAGTGTGTGTTGCTATTTTTATGTACATGTTTTTGATTATTTTCTCTAGAACTAAGTGTAGGCGTGATATCTGTAAGTGAGAAAGTAAGCAAGTGCCTTCATGTCATGTGTGTGAGTATTGACAGTATGTTTGTCTGTCTGTCAGTCTGAACAGAGCTTCGTGGGTGCGATGGGCCATCACCACCACCACTCCATCCATCTCTCTCTCACACACACACACACACACACAGAGCAAGTGTCAAGTATTAGACCTCAACACGCCTCTGGCCATAAGTCTCAGTAGTTGGTGATAATCAGCAGATGATCACAGGCTGTTAATTAAGACAGCTAAAAATAGACAGACTGTGTGTGTGAGACAGAGACGGCCTGTGATTTTCTGTACTTGTGAGGCCCAGACATGCTAATAAGCATGCCCTTTTGTTTTCATTGAACCTTTATTAGGCCTATCCTGAAGCCTATTCAGGATAGGCAGCACCACAGACAAAACCCATGGTATCAGATAGACTACCCAACAATGAAAACAAATACAGAAGCAACACTGTAAGGAAGAACTTAATTAAATCCAGTGACTCATTTGACCTGCCAATTCTGTCAGAAAATAGTGTGAAGACAGTTTGTCTGTTTCCACCTGTCTGCAAGACCCATTCTGTTAATTAAACACATTGACATCCTGACTATTCTGCCTCCACTTTTATAATTTTCATCCTTAGATTTTAAACATTTAATGAGGTACAAAAGAACTTGTGAGGATGTTTTTAATGACAAAGCCTATTTAAGACACGTGTGTTCAGTTGAATGCAGAAACACACAGCCCAAGGATGAACTTGACATGGATGGCACTTGATCATCTAAATATTCCAGGACACATTAAAAGATGTGACTAAACAGGAGCAAGTGCAGCAGGAAGAAAAAAGGAGAAGAAAACGGAGAAGGAGTGATGGAGGGGGCAATGATGAATGAGGAAGGGATGCAGAGCCCCTCCAAGAATTGCCACCTTAACGTGCTGGAGGGATTTGTGTGTCCCTGCGACCCTGGGAGCTATGTTGTTGGGGGCAATAGCTCCTGGTAGGGCATCCCAAGGCTAATAGGTCCCAGGGGAGGGGCCTATGGATTTGGTGGTCGCTGAACCAAAAACCTAGGTATGCGAGGAGTCTGGGGAGGCTATGGAGAAGGACTTTCGGTTGGCCTTAAGAAAATTCTGGCAAACTGTTAGGTGACTCAGGAAGGGAAAGCATATGGAAGCAAATAAGGGTCATTCATATTTTGAGCTTGTGAAATGATGTTCACAAATATAATCGTATAGGAGTGTGTGAATTTGTAAAAAAAAAAAAAAAAAACACAAATTCAAGTTTGTGAATGTGTAAGTTTTGCAGCTGTAGAAAGATATTGTGTATGTGTAATCAAAATTCGTGCAGGAATATTTTCAACAGTGAGATTTCCAAAGTCTGAGCAACGCACACACAGATTTTCTATCTGTGTGTGCTATATACAAGTTAAAAGCATGAATTTTGACCCTGTTTTTACACCTGAGCTGACTACCCAAGCAGCACGTTGCCCACTGACTAGCCAACTGTACATTGCCCACTGCCCATCCAAACAGAGGTCATAGAAGTCAAACTGTCCAATCGGGGGCGTTCTATTTACTCTGTCCTTCTGGAGCATGCTGGAGTCAACATGGGGGAGGCCGAGGCGAATTCTTCTGGGACCAAGGTGGGTTAATTACACGTGTCAGCACAGAACATGCCAGTAAAGTTTTACATCGTAATTAACTAGATATATCAGGACAGCTGTGCGTGTATCTCAGAGTTACTTAATTTGAATATTTATGTTTATGTGGTCGTTCCTAATGTCTTAGCTAGCCAGTCTGATGGCTAATGTTAAGGAAAGTAAGGCTAATCTTTAAGAGGTGCTTCCTGACATAAATAGCATAGAGTTCACCAAATTCAACTGCAGCACAAATTCATTTAGCTGCCTTCTGCGAATTGTCCACTCCACTGTGATCTGAAATTTAAGTTGTGGCGAAATATCACTCTTGATGCGTTTCATTAGTAGTTCGCCCTCGTTGACTTTCCCTCAGTACTTGCCCTTGGGGGAATCCCCGCCGTCATCACAATATCATTCCATTTGTTAAAAAAGATATTCTAATACTAGTAATACTCTACTAGTTTGATTAGAATCACCTGTTATTTGTTTGTTCCTCTTGCATATTAAAATTGTCTACATATTATTCCTCCCTCTCCTTTCTTTTTTTTTTTTCTCTAGCTCTCTTTATGGAGAAAAAGGATAGTTGAGACAGTCCTCTGATACATAGAGAGTTAGAGCTAAAAGTTGGCCTTACGGCCAGGCCACACCCCCGACCTGAGCAGTGCGTGTGCGTCACGGAACCTCTTGCTTTTCATTATGGCACCCATGTTAACAGGTTAGAACAGCCACACAGGCCGCGTGAGATGCAGCGCAGCTCATCTAAGATTCGGCGTCTCGCCTATTTTTTCCACATCAAGCGTGCGGTTCTCAGCAAAAATAGTGAAAATGATCTGCTGATAGTCATATTGACATCAAACCAGCAACAATACACCTTTCAGTTTCAGTTTCAATACTGATATCTGTAGAATATGTCACAGACGTGAAAAAAATCGAGACATAGCAGTTCAGCGAGGTAACCGTCACGCGCAGGTCGGCAGTGTGGCCCGGCCGTTACTGGAAGAGGCTGTTAATATAGTCTTCTAATAGCTGTTTATGGCCTACTCATCACAACGCTCCTTACAATCAATCCTTAGGCGATTCATATTTTCTTAAAAATAAATCAATCATGTACTCTCCAGTTCATCCATTATAATTTTTTGGGGTAAAAAGGCAGAACTGCAACAGCTTTAACTTGAAACACATGCCTCACAACTGGAGCTCAAAGTTTGGGGCCATTCAGATTGTGTCTTTTGCGCACACAGGGTGTATGCTTGATGCAGTGTCCCTTGCACGAGGGTCCGTGCTCCAAAAATGACGTAATCACATTATTTGTGTCAAGTGTGAAGGCTCTGCAAGTTGTCACGGCACTTGGTCATGCACCTCCAAATTTTTGTAACTAGGCGACGCAGGTGATGCACACTGAGCATTTTATTTCAACATGGATGCTTCGAAGCTGGACTGGCCAAGCAGGTGTGCCTTTACACAATCCTTAATGACCCTTCCATGAGAGACCACAGGGGCCCCTAAATGATTCTGAACATTTAATGACATTTAATAGATAAAGACAGTTCAATTCTTCCTCTGCAACAACGAGCTGTAGCGCAGCAAGTACAGCCATGTTGGTTTATGATGATCTTCCTATACTGCATACTGCAACGGATAGCGTGTTAAGCATAAACACCAAGCTCTTAGCTCACGTGACATCTGCAGCGGCCCGCGTCACAGTGTCTCACGCGAAAATAACCAAGGCTTAAAGCCTTGGAATATGGAAGTTCTATGGTTGAGAAAATGTAGTTCCAAAAGAAAAGGCTGTCTGACGGCATGGTAAATTGGTGAAAATATTCTAAAGATAGCGTACACTTAAACTGATATTGATTTTTTTAGGTGGGCTTTTTTTAGGTGGCTAAAATACAGTACATTGCTTAACCTCCATGCCGGTACTCCTGCCTGCTGCTTCAAACTGGGGGTGCGCCGACCACCATCTACTGTAGGTAATACGACTATGGATAAGTACTTCATACAACCCCACTTCATCAAATCCAAACTAACCCTTCAACCACACCAAAACGTGTACATTCCCAGAGGTGGGTGTGTCTACAGGTCTTTGTGTCAACCACCAGATTTGTTGACACCATGGGGAATATGGAGGTGCCACTAGACCAGCTAGTAGGTGTCAGTATAGACTTCCAAAAGCCTCTGTAATTGGCCTCTGAAAAATAACATTATTATTGTTTTTGTTTTTTTATCAGCCACTACTGTCTTGGTTTTAATCAAAAAATCTTAATATTTCCATCATCAAAAGACTTGGTGGGACAAGATGTAGCGTGACTAAATTAAGCAATGAATACATTTTTATTTTGCAGATATGGTGTGGTAACGTTTGGTGGAATTTAGTCTCACAAAGCCACACTTTGTTTTAGCGCTGTGTGGCTATGTAGAAAGGTCTGGCTGAACCCATTATCATTCTGGTATAGGGGAAAAAAACAATCTGTCTTGTTGGTACTTCTTTAAACCATTCACAATCATCTTGGGCAGCGCTAAGCCCAGGATGCAGCGATGGTGCCCCTGCAAAATAGTGTAAACGGTAACATGCAGATAGCAGAAGGGGAGGAGAACTTACTGTGAGTCACACTAGGTGGAATTGGTGGATTTTCAAGAAAGGTTAGTGCCCCTTGGAGTTTACAATTGACCAAAAGTGATTTGATATTAAAGGTATAATATGTAACATTTCCGCATTAAAATGTCTAAAAAGGACTAGACCTATGTTATATACAGTATTTGTTGAGTTGTGTACTCACATTATCCCAAATGTTTCCAACAGCGTTCAAACCCAGAGAAATCTGTAATTTTATTCAAGGTAATGGGGTGTTTCATTTGGTCACCTGTCAATGGTGTCATATGCCCTTTACCCCCTCTACTTGCTATAACTTCTGGGGAAACACGGGACACATCAGAGAGTGAGGAAGGAAGGAAAACAGTGTCACAGAATTATACTCAGTAACAGTAATACAGCATTTTTTCTGCCACACAGCGTGAGTTTTCCAGTAACTTTTTGCAACACAGCAATCCAGTACAGACCTAATTTATTGATTTATCATATAATTCAATATCAATCTAGCTTACTACGATGTGCTACTATGATAAATGGCTCATGCCAGCTACCAAGCTAATGCATATGGTAATGTTATAACATTACAACAACGGTCAACACGCTCAAAGTTGTTTTTAGTATAATTGTTTTGACCACAGATAACAGCGCTGCGCTACCCCATGATCGAATTCACCACATAATGTTAGCTACAGTAGCTGTATGGGTAGGGTATCTTGACATCTTGAGTAGCCAATGTTGCGTGCGAGCCCAGCGCTGTTATCCATGGTCAAAATGATCATACTAAAAATAACTTTATGAGCATGTTGAACGCCACATAACATTAGCTACAGTAGCTGTATGGGTAGGTGAGTCATCTCATGGTAAATTAGCAAGTTAACGTTACGTTAGCTAATGTTACTTCATTAGAATGAAATGACATAACGCGAACAAATGTGACTAAACGTAATGTGAATAAAACTTTAATACATTTCCTCGTCCATGAACATGATTTCTGCTGAGTCACGTCCTGTTCTCTTTATACATCCATGGTCATATCAGATAGATTTTCATCGGCAATGGTGGTTGTTTAACAATGAAGACCACAACTCCCATGATGCCACACTACTTTGCAACATCCTTTCTATTGTTTTGATTAAGAGACCCCTAGCAGCAGAAATTACATACTGTGCGTTTAAATGCCATTTTTTAAAGTTAAGCATCATGCTCATATGGGTCACAATTTAATTCGTTAATAGGTTAATAGGAGTACTGTGATTCTGTGGTGCCTACTTTTTACTTTCTATAAATGCTCTCATAGATCCTACAAGCAGCCAATAACAAGGCGTCAACAGCTCTAGAGTTCTTCCTTAAGACTGTTATAAACGGATTTCCATCCAGGTCACAGGCTATTTCTCGTTTTGACGTGCTGTTTACATGTAAACATTGGCTTTATTGAAAAACTGAATATGAAAGAAAATGACGGGTGCACTTGATACACTTAAAAGACCACAGTGATTTCTAACAGTGTATCAACAGCCTAATAAATGTAACAACTACTGTTTCTTTAATTTTATTGTACTTAAGAAGAATATTGCAGGGAAAAAAAGATGCAGATTTCTTTCACTGGTAAATTAACACCTGAAAACTGCAAAGAATGTGCAGTGCATTAGTCTATTTAGTCTGTATATGGATTAAATTTATAAACTAAAATTTTGTTGCTTAATAATTTACAGTTCAGTAATGCATATCAATCATTTCAAATCCACTTTAGTGTTCATTTCAAGATTGACAAAATAACAATTTAATCAGTGGAGTGGAAATAATTCAATAATGAATGATGGACTGTATTAGTAATTTAGCAATTTCTATTTTTGGGGTTCTGTTGGGAACCATATGATTTCTAGAAAATAACCAGAAATGGCTTTTCCCTAGGTTCCAGACCCCTGTTTCATCACATGTAATCCTTTTTAACCAACCCATTTTCCAGAAGTGGAAATTGGGAGTACAGGTTCCTGAACTGGCATCTACCCTGGGCATCGAAAAACTGGAAGGACTGAATCAGCTTTTTAATCCTACTGCTCCTTCATTGTGTTTTGGGGCAAACATCTATAGTGCTGTAGTCCACTACATAGAGGGTGTCCATGAATCAAGGCAGAAAGCATGACGTACAATGCATACTTACTTAAATGTCAAGAACTTGGACGTTTTTTTGTTGTTGTTGTTTATTTTGCTTTTTGTGGGGGTGGTTGGGTAGAGGATGATGGAATATATAGGGTGTGGCTGTTATATTCTTATTTTGAAAAGGAAAATAAATGTATTTTTATTGCAGTAACAAATACACAGCAAATGATCAGTTCTGTGGTTTATGAATGGAGATGATTTTGTTTGCTGCAAAAGCAGAGCATTATAAGGTGGGTGTTAAAACCAATCATTCAAATTTGAAAGTCGAAGGATTTTGATTGTTGTCAAATCTTTTGTACCCCTGCATGATTTGCAAAGTGGTTTGTTGCAATGTAAAATGGGGTAAATTCAACATTCAACATCACTGGTATAGACCTTTAAGGTCAATGGTTAAATTCTTAGAATTTTTGGATAAAAGTGCTATAGGATGCAAGTAAATAAGCCAACAGTAACCAAGCAATAACAAAGCAATTACAACTACTGTAACAGACAATTTCCAAAATGTTGACTTTTATTTTCATAACATAATGAATGATGCCATTGGTTTAAATACCTGAACCAGGTGCCAGAACTACAAATGGCACACCCATCAGCCCTGCCAACAAAATGCAGTACAAAACCAGTACCAGGCAAAAGGTTCCAGATAAGGGTTCCAGTATATCTGTTACAAAATTTCATATTCAAGTTCTATCAATTTTAAAACTGCACCTATGAACAAAAGCAGACAATGTAAATTTTGTAATACAATCGTAATGACTAGCTGTATCTAAACAAGACCAACATCTGTAACATAGGTTCCACATGCTTGAAAAAGTTGTCATAATTTTGGAACTGCCCAGGCACATGCAATGTGCCAAAACATATGGAAGACTTCAGGTACGCCCCCTTCACAACTCTGACCTTCATCGTGCCTGTAGGGACTTCCCACCCTACTTTGTCAGCTGTCCGAGTTGGCGTGGCTGCATTCAATGACAAACAACAAAAAAAGGTTGTAGAAATACATCAAATAACTGAACATTTTTAACGATGAGCTGCATTTTACTGCTTTACCATGTTGTCTATAGGGAAAGTGAAATATTTAGTTGCGATAGTATTGAGCCAAAAAACAGAAGAAAAATGGGTGACAATTAGACTACTGGGCCATCCACAAAGTAGTAACCTCCCTTTAATGTCCTTTTTGGATTCAAAAAACTCACTCTATAGTCGGTCAGTTTTGCTGCTACAGGTTGTTTCTACACTGCTTCTCTCCCCATGCTCTCTTCTCGTACTGTTCCAATTCCATTTACTCCAATTCATGTAGCCTTAATATGATTGGCCAACAAAATACAGTGGTCATTGGTTGCAAAATCTGCGAGGTAGGTAGTTACCATCACTACCTACAAAAAGCCCTCACAGAACAGCAGCCAACACGGAACAGATGTTCTGTTCCTTTTTTAATGAGAAATGCTAAGACTTTACACCATTGTAAGATGTTATAGCATGTTATGCGATTGCAGTTAGCTGTCTGTAAACAAACAAACAAACAAACAAAAAAACACTCCTTTGTCTTGGCAAAACTGCAGCAGATGGAGGACAGAGTGAAATTTTAGAAGCAAGGCCAATGGGCTAAAGATTGAAGGTTTTTAAAGCTGCAAAAAAGTGATTTCTGACCTTAGAACTTCATTTGTAAACACACTAAGGAATTCTTCCCCTGGCAGACTGCCTGCAGAAACCCAAAATAAAGAAAAAAAGTTTGTTTGTTTGTTGTTGTTTTTTTTTTTTTACACATTTTACTCTGAAAGGCTCCTGTTGGATTACTTTTTCTATGAACTTCAGTTTGAAAATGTGGTAAAGCTGCATATTTTCAGCCACAAGGTAAGTTTGGAATGAACTGTTTCTGTGGCTGCATTGCTGACTGCACTGCTCTTGCTTGATCTGAAAAGTGGATGTTTATCTGCAGAATTTGCAGCTTCAGCTTTGAATGATAGTGGCAAGGGGCTGAAGTTGAGGGCAGAGGAGGAACTTATTGTCAGGCCGATACAGAAATTTAGAAAACTCAAATCAGGAAATAACAACAGGCTGGCTATAAACTGTATGCTGAAGAGAGGAGCTACAACAAGAAAGGGATCATTTTACTGCAAAAAAACGTACACGTACTACTACTAACGTAGCTTTAATAAAAAGGGGGCATATATTTGTGTTTTTCCAGCATTACTTTGCGGCAATACTCAAGTGCCCCCTATAGTTAAACTACAACCCAATTTTTAGTGGCAATTGTCTGTCAATACTAACACAGTTACCAAGTGTTGGTAAGTGTGCCAAAAAAGAGAACTCAAATGCAGTCCTACCACAAAAATACTGAAATTGTTATTTCACACATTTATCAATATAACTTGATAAACTTGCCTGTCTCAATAAAGTCCCATAAGAATCCAACAGTCTGGTCCTGGATGCTCAGTGGGTATGAATCATCATCATCATCATCATCATCACTGTCATCCCCTGGCTAGACAGTTTGACTCAAGATTGCCTAATGGGAGAAGTAGTAAACTATACTTTAAATATGACATGCTTCTGGGTTTTCCTTTTAATCTAAGGATGTTTCAGGTGTTGGTAAAGACGTACATAGAAATACATAGACAATACCTGATTATTGATTAGATGCAAAGTACTGTTGGTCATGTAGTTTTACATTTTACTACTATGTGACAAGTAAGCAAGAGTATTGAATGAGTAGAGTTGGTTTGCTTCAGAATTTGTTTAATGTATAGATACACTGAGTTGTCATATTTACTGTCCTCTAACCTGGACTTGATCTTCCATGCAAGCAACATCAGGTTCATGATGTATCCTCTTTATGTCATTATTGGGCCATAAACATCAGTAACTGCTGCCACAACTGTTAACGCCTTCCTTTTGCCAAGTGCCTCCTGATGTGTGTTGACAAAACATCAGAACACTTGCAGTCTTCACACCTATTAATACACTTTGGCCAGTTCTTGGAAATGTCACTCAAGTGACCACTTAGTACAAAGACCACAAGTGTAGATATTAGGACATATTCTCTCTGTATTATGTGTATATTATATATTTGACTGTTAGACTTTAATTTAACAGATTACCTTATGAACTAATAGCAGTGCATTAATTTGACCAACATACAGTGCTTAATCCTTTTCCCTCACAGACATAAGGTTCTTTATAAATATATTAATAAACCATTATAACCATTATAAACAAGCAATACTCCATACCTGCCACTTTATGTAGCAGCCAACCTCCTGTTAGGTCCTTTATTCTTCAGTGAGGACTCTGGTTATCTAGATTCAGATATGACATAAAAATCATAAGTATTCTTTTTCATGCACCCTCTCCCTCCTTTTCTCCTGATTTTGTACACAATGTTTGCCTAAACTACATAATTTATTTTAACCCTGTGGCATCTAGAAACATCACAGACACAAAAGTCAAAAACTGGAGTACTCACAGGGATCTAAGGATTCAGGAAATGTATAATATACCCATACTATTTCATTGTGAGAGGTGATTGTGGGCCTTAAATTAGGAGAATGACATTGGCAGAAATATCTCACTTAAGGTCTTCATATATTATAGGTACCCTTGTACCTTGTCACATGTATCTTTTAAAAAAGAATAGAAGTAAGTTTTGCCACCTTGACTGGTACCGACAAGGAACATTTTGGGCTCTAGCCAATATAATAATTCCTATGTTAACAGCTCCTGAACAATATACCATGGCATTCCATTAATAAATGTTTGAGTTGAAATACAGGCAAATGTAATACCTTTTCATGATCAGCATTATCAGTAATGCTGAGTGTACGCCTTCCAAGTCCTGCCTGCAGAAGCCTTGAGTTTTATTATCTTATATTCATCATCAGACAAAAGCTTAACTCAAGCTTGCCAGCAGGAATTATGAGACTGGAGCTTGAAAAAGGCTTTTTTTCTCAATTTCCTCCCTTGGCTAGTAGAAAGCTGGAAATTACCTATCAAACAAATTAAAATAGGCTGTATAACATTTTTAATATTATGTTTCTTAATAAACAAGTCTAATTACAGTGATAGCTTACGTCTTAGTTCATGTGAGGGTCTGGAGCATAAATAAGACAAAGGTGTGCACATCCATAAACATTACTAACAGTAATGAATACACTGTACGTATCGCTATCATACCTTTGCATTTCCCCCTGTAACTTGAGGGTGCTTGCTGTTGGACTGTGGGATGGAGGCAGACTGGTGGTTGGTGGCTGGAGCAGAAAGATTACTGAGGTTACGATAAAGTTATATTGCATGCAAACAAATGACAGAATAGGTCGCACACTCCAGCTCTGATGCAAAGTCAATGTTTTATTGATTACAATGCCAACGTTTCAAATCAGATCTTCATCAGTATGATGACTTTGCATTAGAGCTGGAGTGTGTAACTCCCATTCTGTCATTTGTTTGTACACAATCCTCTGGAGTCGGCACCTCACTGCCTTGTACATGTTCAAAGTCATATTGGGTAACAATAATGAGCAACAAATAAATTATACTCATGCCTGTCATACCTGTGCATGTCCCCCCGTGTTGCTGTTATGGCTGACTGCTGGTGAGCTTGTGGCATACTTGAAACTTGAAGTTTTGGCTGTGCATTTCACAAGATGTCCACAAAGCTACAAGCAGCTCTCTATTAAGGAGTTCTGCTCCTGTGGGAGACATATAATATAACATATATATCAAACCTTAAAGAAATTTAGCAGCATTTAAGAGGTGTATGGCAGATGAAACAAATGTACTTCCATCATAAAAATGTAAGACTGAGCATATTTTGCTGTATTGATAATTCACTACTGTTCCCTTTAAGTTGAAGTGAAGGATTGTATTGTTAGCCTACTTTACCGTTACTTTCCTGTTCACTTGCTTTGTTTTCCAGCTGACGTGAACACTTACAAGTCGGATTGGAGACTGAACCTTCTCGACCATTAGCTAACTACCTTCCTTCCCATATTTAGGGCCTGTGGCATTAAGTCGGGAAGCACCTGTTTAAAAGATTAGCCTTACTTTCCTTAACAATAACGTTCAAGCAGCACAACAACAAACGTTAGCCAACAGACTGTTGCTAGCTAAGACATTTGCAACAACCACATAAACTAAATATGCAAGTTAAGTAACTCGGGACACAGCTGATGCACAGCTGTCTTGATATATCTAGTTAATTATGATATAAAACCTTACTGGCATTTTCTGTGCTAACACGTGTAATTAACCCACCTGTGTCCCAGAAGAGTTCGCCTCGGGCTCCTCCATGATCAGCATGCTCCAGATGGATGGAGTAACCAGAATGCCCTAGAACCTTTTGCCCCCTGATTGGACAGTTTGATTTCCTCTGATTGGATGGTCAGTGGGCAACGTGAAAAAAATTCATCAAAATCCGTGCTTGTAACTCTCAGCTTGTAGCTTGTAACTTCAGTGTCACATACACATATAGGAAATTTGTGTGTCCATCTCTCAGACTTTGTGAAACCTCACTGTTGAAAATATTCCTGCACAAATTTTAATTACACATACACACAATAATTCTACAGCTACAAAAACATTTTACACATGTGCAATTTATGTGTCTGTGCACAAAACTTTTTCACCCGACCCGACCTTCCATTTGAAGACGCGGGGAAAGCCTCACCCAGAGGTCTCTAAGGTAGTCAAGAGGTAGCCGTTGAACAGTGGACCAGCTCTTTACCCTTGCTGGGTTGCTGGGGGGGATCATGGGAGTTTGCACATTGAGTCTACATGTGTTTTGTGGATTTGGCTTTCGACCGTGTCCCCCGGGGGGTCTGTGGGGGTACTGCGGGATTATGGGGTACCAGGACCATTGCTACGAGCCATCAGGTCTCAATATAACCAAAGTGAGAGCTGTGGGTGTTGGCCTCTGCCAGGGTTGTCCCATTGTCACCAATTCTGTTTGGGATATTCATGGACAGGATCTCAAGGCGCAGCTGGGGAGATGAAACTGTCCGGTTTGGGGACCTCAGAATTGTGTCTCTGCTCTTTGCAGATGATGTGGTTCTGTTGGCTTCATCAGAGTGTGACCTTCAGTACGCATTGGGTGGTTTGCTGCAGAGTGTGAAGCGGTTGGGATGAGAGTCAGCACCTCCATGGTTCTCTACTGGAAAACGGTAGATTTTTCCCTCTTGGTTGGGAGTGAGTTAGTGCCCCTAGCGAAGAAGTTCAAATATCTTGGGGTCTTGTTTCCAAGTGAGGGTAAAATGGAGCGTGAAATGGACAGGCGGATTGGGGCAGCATCAGCAGTAATGCAGGCATTGTACTGGACCGTTGGGGTAAAGAGAGAGCAGAGCCGGAAGGAAAACCTTTCAATTTACCAGTCAATGTACGTTCCAACCCTCACCTATGGTCATGAGCTTTGGGTAGTGACCGAAAGAATGAGATTGTGGATACAAGCGGCCAAAATGAGTTTGTAGAGTGGCTGGGCTCACCCTTAGAGATAAGGTAAGGAGCCCAGACATCTGGAGGGAGCTCGGAGTGGAGCCACTGCTCCTTCATGTTGAAAGGAGCCATTTGAAGTGGTTCGGGCATCTGATCAGGATGCCTCCCCTTGGAGGTTTTCCAGGCACATCCAAATTGTAGGAGAGCGGTGTAGACCCAGAACACACCGTAGGAATTATATATCTCATCTGGCCTGGGAACCCATCAGGATCACCCAGGAGGAGCTGGAAAACGTTGCTAGGGAGAGGGACGTCTGGACTACCCTGCTTAGCCTGCTGCCACCACAACACAGCCCCAGATAAGTGGAAGAAAATGGATGGATGAATGTAGGGATGCAGAGCACAGGTCATGAGGAAGACAGAAGGAGGGAATAAATTACTAACTTAAGGAGGGAAAGAATGAAAAAAATGGGATGGAAATAAATGAAGAATAAGGAACAGGAGGCAAAGAAGGAAGGAAAGTATGGCTGTAAAAGGAGATAAAAATGAAGGATGTAATGACAAAAGGCTGAGAGAAGAGGAAAGAACCCAAGCAAGAGAAGAGAGAATGAAACAATAACAACAAATGAAACAAAGCGCAGAGTCAAGATGGTGTGAATAAGTAAACATGAAGGAAGGGCAGGAGGTAGAAAAAAGCTCAGTGACATAACTAGTCCTCCCAAGAGGAAATTGTGTTTTAATTAAAAAGTGAAATTTAATTGAAAACTTATTTGGATGACTCAAATTAAATCCAATCATTGTGCCTTGCCAGTGGCAAAGAAGCTCCAGGTAGGGTGCTGCTCTGTATGTGTATGAGAAGATATAGAAGGAAGCTAACTGGGTAAAGCTTAATTTTCAGAAAAGAGGAAAGTGAAAATGAGGGTATGAGAGGTATATGTAGAGGAAGCTAGAACAGTAAATTTGATGGTGGATGCATCCTCATTGCAAAAGGCAGATGACCATAGAAAACCTAATTAAACTCAGGATTTACCCACATGACATGACTCAGTCTTCCAGAATATGTTGTTTTTCCAAGCCCCCTAGAACGACACATTTCTGATCTCACACCCCTGTCGACAGGTCAACATCATTTGTCTGTGCCGTCTAAATTACTGTTGATCTGTTTTATGTGACAACACTATGGTTATGTTTAGGAACAAAGACTACTTGGTTAGGTTTAGCTAAAGATCATGGTTTGGGTTAAGATATGTACTTTGTTAAGGTTAGGGGGGGAGTCAACATCAAGAAAATATTTGCCGTTACCACAGATGGAACCCTGGCCATTGTCGGGCAGCAGAGATCATCCTATTGTGAAATTTCACTGTATTATTCACCAGAAAAACTAAGACTTTAAAAAAATATTTCAAAGTCTGATCTTACCTCTGTAATGGACACAGTAGTTAAAATTGTTAATCTTCATGTTGCAAGCTCCTCACTCACTCACCACCAGTTCAAATCTCTCCTGGAGGAGATGGACAGTGCTTACAAAGATTTGCCCAACCAAAAAGCCTGGTTGAATGGAGAAGTGAGGGCCCTATCCAGAGCGAAAAAAGCTGTCTTTCAGTGAGGTGACAAGGAAGCATATAACACTGTTAAAGCGAGACTGAAAGCTGGCATCAAGGACGCAAAGTGGAGACACTAGGAGAGACCGGAGAGAGACCTCAACACCAAAGATATGTGGCAGGCGATCCAGACCATCACAGGCTACAAAAGCAGGAGCACCCTATCATGTGTGATGCCACATCGCAAGATGAGCTTTTATGCTTGCTTTGATCTCTTCAACAAAGAGTCAGCTGTCAAGTTTACTCCGCTACCAGAAGACCGGCTACTGTCAGTATCCACAACGAAAGAATCCTGCTGAGAGTGAATATGAGTAAAGCTGCTGGGCTTGATAACATGCGTGGCCATGTACTAAGACCATGTTCCAATCAGCTGATCTGTTGATGTCATTACTGACATTTTTAAAATAGGAGATTGTTCCCACCTGTATCAAGACAGCCACCAACGTCCTTGTACCAAAAAGGTCTGCAGTGTCTAGTCTAAATGACTACCACCCTGTAGCACCATTTATGTGAAATGCTTTGAGAAACTGGTTCTCTCCAGAACATCAAAAATAACATTCCAGCTATAGAGAATCAACAGATCCACAGAGGATGCCACTCTCCACTGCCCTCTACTCAGTCTTCGCACACCTTGAAAATAGCAACACCTACATCAGAATGTCGTTTGTTGATTTCAGCTCAACATTCAACATAATCTCCCCCATGACACTTAGCACTCTGGGATTGAGTACTACACTCTGCAACTGGAAATTGGACTTCCTCACAAACATACCCCAGACAGTTTGGATTAGCAGTCACACCTCCTCCACTCTAGTGCTCAACACCAGAGCCCCCAAGGCTGTGTGCTCAGCCCCCTCCTGTTCACTCGGTACACCTATGGCTGCAATCCCCGACATGGTCGACACTTCATCGGCCAGGTTACAAACAATGATGAGAATTCATATCGGGAAAAAATTAACAATCTTGCAGAGTGGTGCATGGAGAACATCCTACTGCTCAATGTCAGCAAAACCAAGGAACTGATCATTAATTTTAGGAAAAAGGAGCCAAAGACACACACTCCTGTCTACATCAGTGGAGCTGAGGTGGAGTAAGTGAACAGTTTTAGGTTCCTGGGAATCAGCATCACAGAGAACTTGTCATGGACATCACACATCTCTGTGTTGGTAAAGAAAGCTCAGACAGAAATTACTGTATTTCCTAAGGAAACTTAAGAAGGCAAAATTCCTGCACAGCGCCCAAAGTATACTAAAAGACAATACCCACCCCATCCACACCCTGTCACCCTGCTGCCATCTGGCAAGTGATACAGAAGTATCCATTCTTGAACCACCAGACTACAGAGCTACTACTAGAACTACTCCTCAGGCTGTGAGATCCTCAACTCCACCTTATTCTCCACACTCCACAATAAATAAATGACATGGAACTTTCTGTTATACTGGTTTTTCACATTACTAAACCACAACCGTTGTATAATATATGTATACAAGTAACTGTATGTATTGTTTTTATTTTTATTTTTATTCTATTCTGATTTTGGATATTTGTATGTGTGTTCTATGTGTATAGGGGGCTACAACCTTAATTTCATTGTGCAGCGCTCTGTTATAGAATGACTAATAAATGTACCTTGAACCTTAGTGATTTGGTAGCGATTTGGGATGATGCGAAGTCTATTGATGTGATCAAAGCCTTTTTGATTGAAAATGAGCTGAACTACCCTGAAATGGAGGATCAGAAATGGCTTGTGAAACTTGTGTTCCTGACTGACATCACAGGACTTCTCAATACACTGAACCTGCAGATGCAAGGCGCGGGCCAAACTGTGCTAGCTCTGTTTGATGCTTGTGTAACATATGCTTCTTGCATGTTACATTAAATACATAATTTGAGATTTAAATTGTTACTTTGTCTAATAGCAAAATCTTGTAATATAGAATTTAATTTAGTCAGTAATGTAACCTTTATTCGCTGGTTGTAAGTTGCACATATTTGTGTTATTGTCGTATTTTTATGATGATTATTTTATATTTCATATTTATTACTAAGCTACACAGTATCCATGGTAACAATGCAGTTATAAAGTCCATCACCGGGGGAACAAGTCAGTCCGGGCTTGTATCCCCCAGGTGAGTGGTTGACTGTTAAATGAAAACCTGTAAATATTAATGTATAGCCTATCAGAGAGAGAGACGGTAACTAAA